>WNHD01002116.1:0-31649 GCA_011057455.1 Ganaspis sp. Gsp50
GAACTTTGTTGTTTCAATTTTCTGGAACTTATATTTACTTACTTTTTGAATTTATTTTTGAATTCAATTTTAAACTTATTTTTTAATTTCTTTTTTGAATTTCTTTTTTGAATTTGTTTTTTGAATTTGTCTGTGAATTTTACTTTCACGTTAACATTTGAATTGATTCTCGATTATTTTCTTTGCACCCTCCAGTTAAAAGTTATGTAAAATTCGAAACAAGGACGAAATCGAGGAGAATACGAGGATGCTCATTGGTCTGAATAAGGGGTTGTCCGTAAGGATTGCCTCCACATGGTGGGGGCAGAAAGGTCATGCCGCCTTTACTGGCTGTTGGTTGCTATTTCCCTGAGCTCAGTTCAGTTGGTTGTAGCTCGTGGAATCGAGCGGAATGCTTTTTTGTTCGTGTTCTCATTACAATAATCATAAGAGCGCCTTTTTTGCGTCTTTCAAGTGTGTCTACGTCACTGACACGTGTGTCATGTTGGACAACATTTCCCCAGTGACACTCGATACAAAAACAATACAAAATTACCCCCACCCCCAAAAAATGAAAACAGCGGTTTGTTTCCTGTGCAATTATAGACATGTACTCTTTTTAACCAAACTCTCTTAAAACACGAGCATTTCATCTTGTAGATACTTGACTTGAGACTGAAAAGTATTTTTCTAAGAAAGGGTTGCAGCTACGTAGATTATATATTTTTCTAGAGAGAGACTTGAACTTTGCATTTGACCAATTGCTATTTTGGTACTGTTTTACTGTTCCGGTACTATTTTGGCACTATCGTACTGTTTTGGTACTATTTTACTGTTCCGGTACTGTTTTGGCATTATCGTACTGTTTTGGTACTATCGTACTGTTGTACTGTTTTCGTGTTTTGGTATCATTGTACTTTTTTAGCACTATCGTACTGTTTTGGTACTGTTTCACTATTTTGGTACTATTTCACTTTTCGAGTAGTGATTTTTCGCTATTCGAGTCGTACTATTTCACTATTCGAGTCGTACTATTTCACTATTCGAGTCGTACTTTTCACTATTCGATTAGTACTATTTTGCTCTTGAGGTGGTAGTTTTTTTAATTCGTTGTTTCGGCACAAAAGGGTTGATGAACATTCAGTCTTGAAATGCGGTTACAGAACAATGGATTATAATATTTAAGAGTGCGTTTGAAATTCAAGTACTATTTTAGTGTTGAAGTAGTTGACAACGAAGTTCTTAAAAACGTTTTTTGATTAATTGTAACAACGATAACAGTCACGATACCATAGCAACGACCAATCACTAACCTGGACCAATATTTTTAGAACTCTATTTAACAACGAATAGTTAAATTATGAAATGATAATCGAATAACAAAATACATATTTGAATGACAAAATATTTGAATGACAAAATATTTGAATAACAAAATATTTGAATGTCAAAAGATTTGAATAACAAAATATTTGAATGTCAAAATATTTGAATAACAAAATATTTTAATTTCAAAATATTTTAATTTCAAAATATTTGAATAACAAAATATTTGAATGTCAAAATAATTGAATGACAAAATAATTGAAGGACAAAATAATAACATAACATCATTGAATAACATAATAATTAAATAATTGAATGATAAAATAATTGAATTATTCGATTATTCACGATCGAATAACGAATGATAATTGAATAATGAAACGATAGTTTAATAGTTGAATTACAATTTACCGTTTAGAATGATGATAATTTTATTAAAACGCACTTGATGGTTTTGACAAAAAGGACCATTTGAAGATCATTTCAATCAACGTTTGGATAATTACGAAAAATCGTTTGGATTGTTTCAAAAAGGTTAAGATAGTCACGATCATTTTAATAACGTTTGGATAATTACGATCATTTCAACGTTCGGATAATTACCACTATTTTAATGTTTGGATAATTACGATCATTTTAATGTTTGGACAATTACGATCATTTTAATGTTTGGACAATTACGATCATTTTAATGTTTGGACAATTACGATCATTTTAACGTTCGGATAATGACGACCATTTTAATATTTGGATAACTACGATCATCTTAACGTTCCGATAATTACGATCATTTTAATATTTGGATAACTACGATCATCTTAACGTTCCGATAATTACGATCACTTCAATAAGGTTGTTTGAATAATAACAAAAACATCATTTGGTCAATTTCAAGGCGAATACGATTATACGATTATTATACGATTATTATACGATTATTATACGATTATTTCAATAAAGTTATTTGGATGAGATCATTTGAATAATTACAAAAAGTTGGTTTGGATTGAAGAAAAGAGCATTCGAATGATTTGAGGACGATGATTGCAAGTGGATGAATTTCGAGAAGAGGACAAGATAAGCTCTTTTTGAGAAGATTGCACTTGAGAAGTGCAATTTTTGCTCGTTGAAGAGCAACTAAAGAGAAATCAGCGCTCGTGAGACATTGCTGGTTCAAAGACTCCCGTGGTTGTCAACATTGACCCTTTCACGAATTCAACCTCAAAGAGATGGAGCAACTTAATTAGAACGACCCTCCGTCAAGTGATCTATAAATCTCCGCCTAAATCGACGACGTGAACTGAATAGTCACGTTCTTGATTCTACAAGCAACGACACTGTCACTGGTAAACAACGAGACCATATCGTTAGCGCTAATTAGCCTCACTGTCTATTTCTTCATACATTTACTCCCAAATAGAAGAAAAAAAGAATCAGAGGTTTTTTCTCCCAAGAAGCACGAAAAGCGGAAAATTACGGAAATCATTCGTTTTTTTGCAAGTGGTAGTATTGTGAAAAATGTTTTTGTGAAATGTGCGAATTGAATGGAATTGAATTCACTAGAGGGGTAATTAAATAGAAGTGAATTTAAATAGAAGAAGAATTTTTACAGAAGGGTAATTAAATAGAAGAGAAATTTTTACAGAAGGATAATTAAATAGGAGAGAAATGTTTACAGAAGGATAATTAAATAGAAGGGGAATTTTTACAGAAGGATAATTAAATAGAAGGGGGATTTTTACAGAAGGATAATTAAATAGAAGAGGAATTTTTACAAAAGGGTAATTAAATAGAAGTGTTATTAAAAAAGGAAAGTGTGAACTCGGGAACGTAAAGAAGAAACGAAGAGAAAAACACAAAGAAACGTAGAGAAAAAACACAAAGAAACGAAGAGAAAAAACACAAAGAAACGTAAAGAAGAAACACAAAGAAACGTAGAGAAAAAACACAAAGAAACGTAAAGAAGAAACACAAAGAAACGTAAAGAAAAAATAAAGAAACGCAAAAAAAGAACAAGGCAGAAAAAACAAGGCAGAAAAAACGAAGCGAAAATAAAAAAAAGGCGAGGAGGGAAGATAAAGGAACGCAGGAAATGAAAGTGAAGAAGCATTAGAAAGGAAAATACTCGAAAATAAAAAAGGAAAAGAGGATTGTGAGCATTTGCTAAGATTACGCAAGCAATCACATTTCTCCCTCAAATTAAAAAGTTTGAAGAAACCTTTTCATTGACAGTCATTATTCAAACAGCTGATTATTTCAGAAATAATGAAAATAGAAATGAATGATCGATACGCTTGCACAAGATTGCTTCATTTTGTAATTAACAAAAGTTATTTTACATTTTAGAGAAAAGCGACCTTTTGGGTTTTTGTTCAAGAAAATACAATTTTGCCTTTTTCTTTTCTACGAACTTGTTTATTCTAACAGGCAAAAGTATATGTAGTGAAAAGTGAAGTAAAAAATTGCGAGAAAGAAATGTATTTTTTGAAGAATAGTGTGATAAATAAGTAAATACGAAGAAAATATAAAAATATTGAGAAGTAGAAAAAATTCAAAGAGAATAAAAATATGCGAAACAAATTGAGGTGATAATGAGAAAGGACAAGATAATTGCGGAAGAATTGAAAAAATTACAAATGAAATAAAATTACAAATGAAATAAAATTACAAATGAAATAAAAAATACAAATAAGATTAAAAAATAGAGATAGAAAAATGCATACAAAAGAAAATATACGAATGAAATACAAAAATATGGATAAAATACAAAAATACAGATAAAATACAAAAATACGAATGAAATAAAGAATCCAGATAAAATACAAAAATACGAATAAAATAAAAATACACATAAAATAAAGAAATACAGAGCAAGTAAAAAATTATGCAGAAAAAAACTATTGATATCAAAAAACTGTGGGAACAAAGTAACAAAATAACAGATTAATTTGAATTAAAAAATGATTGGATCGAAAGTCGAATTCGAAAAATTGTAGAAAATGACCGGAAAAGGTATAAAAAATGATCGGAAAATCTGTAAAAAATGATCGGAAAAGCTGTAATAAAAAATGATCAAAAACCTGTAGAAAATTATAAAAAAAACTGACAAGAGGCTTTGATAAAACGAAATTGATCCTTGAAGATAAGAATAAAGACTCCTGTTTAAACAAAAAGAACATTTTTTTAACTGGGCCCATAACTTGTCAAAAATCCTGAAGGACCAAACTGGACCAAGAGAAAGAATCTCCAATTTTCCTAAAGTTCAAAAAAGGACCAATTTTTCGCTCTTCAAGCTTTAATTAGCTTTTTACCTCGCAATTCCCAATAACCCTTTGATACATTTCGCGAGTGAATCTATGTCGCGTTTTAATGCTGAAATTAATAAAAAATAATGAAATGAATTAAAAAAACAATGAAATGAATAAAAATAAAATTTAATGAATTAAAAAAACAATGAAATGAATAAAAACCAATGAAATGAATAAAAAAAATGAAATGAATAACAAATAATTGATGAGAATGTAAAAAAACAATTAATGTGAAGTGTTTGTAAAAAGAGGGAAACAAAGTTGACGTGTTAATTGTATAAAATAGCCTAAGTGTAAGCTTTAAAAAAAGTGTAAATGTGGGGAATAAACTCTCTCACGGGAGGAATATTATAATAGGTGAAGATTGTGGAAAATCGAGATTTTATGTGAGGCTTTATATCTCCAATCAGGAAACTGAAATCCTACTATCAATATGATGGATTGGGGAATAAGACGTGAGTACAATTTTCTCCTTTTGTCTTGTCCCATTTACTTTACTTTCCAATTTATGATTCAGAAAAATGAACATTTCAGAGATGGTTACAAATTTCATGCATCATTCCTTATTTTTTTCTTTTTATATTCTCGTATTTTTTGTTTTCAATTAGATGTGTTAGGTTTTCAATTAGGCGTGTTAGGTTTTCAATTAACAGTGCTTTCAAGAAAAAGTTTGAGGAATTGAACAAAATAAAAAAAAGCTTATCGATTGAGTGATAAATATGCATTTTGTTTTCCTTGAGTAAACTAGAAAATAAATGCTAACAAATTCTCTATTGAATTGAAATCACTTTCAAGCCTTGCTCCAATTTTGCATAAACTTGACATTTAATTCGATTATTTTTTTTTTAACATTATTTATGAGTATTTTTATCGATTTATTACACGTCGAAGAGCGGACAATAAATCATTTTAAACCTTTCAAACGGTTTTTTTTTAATTACGAAATTTTGAGTTATTGATTATTATGTATCTTCTTTTTTATTGATTTTGTATTTTTTAACTGATGTGTTTTTAAATTTTTTACTCATTTTGTATTTACAAACTTTTCAAATTGATTTTTTATTTATAGAATTATTTTTTACATTGATTTTGGATTTATATGATTATTTTTGTCATTGATTTTGAATTTATACGATTATTTTTGTCATTGATTTTGAATTTATACGATTATTTTTGTAATTGATTTTGTATTTATACGATTATTTTTGTCATTGATTTTTTATTCATACGATTATTTTTGTCATTGATTTTTTATTTCAAAAGGAAATTTTTTATTTTGCGTAACATCTTTTGTTTTTACTTATTCTTTATAGTAATAACAAATTTTTATTTTCTCATTAATTAAATTATATTAAAAACAAAAACTTATTTATCATACTTTAGACTTTCGCCAATTTTCTTAATTGAATTTCAATTATAAATTTTTAAATTGATTTGGTATTAATGAAATTCTAAATTGACTTTGTATTTATACATTTTTAAATTGACTTTGTATTTATAAAGTTTTAAATTGATTTTGTATTTATAAATTTTTAAATCACTTTTGTGTTTATATATTTTTAAATCACTTTTGTGTTTATATATTTTTAAATCACTTTTGTGTTTATACATTTTTAAATTAATTTGCTATATAAATACTTTTTTAAAAAGATTTTGAGTATTTAAATTAATTTTCTATTCATAATTTTCAAATTGATTTTCAGTTTTGTTATTTACTTTGTAATTATGATTTTTTTGTTATTAATATTGCAATAAAACTAATGTCAAGTTTAAGTAAGAAATAATAAAGTTACTGACATATAAATTAATTTTTCAGAGGAAAATATATTGGAAAAGTTTCAAAAGAAAACATGATGAAAGTTTATATAAGTTTAACAGCAAAAGTTGAAGTTTTTATTAGTCTGTCTTCAGAAACATTTCTTTGCACAACAGCCAGTGCGTTTTTTTATAAATTGTTTATAGTAAAAATTAACACATTGTACCAATGACTTTCGTATTCTATTTTTTTTCACTTATTCTGTAATTTATTTATTCATCATATCACGTTAATTAATACAAAATCGTCTGTTATTAATTTCGAATGAATTCCTTTATTTTTCTATTTTTTTCTTCTTCATATTTTTAAAGCAAAATTAACAATTAGTTAAAAATTATCTGTTATTAATTTCGAACGAATTGCTTTATTTTTCTATTTGTTTCCTTTTCTTATTTTTAAAGCAAAATTAACAATTATTAATTTTGATGAATAAATCTCATTATTTTTCTCAGTTTTTCCCTCTTTTTATAACCATTTTTTGGTTTTTAAAGAGAAAATTTTAATGAAAGAGGTACACTGTTTAAGTTTAAATAGAAAAAGATAAACAAATTAAAAGTTGGACAAAATTTTGAAAAGAGAGAAACAAGAATTGCTGAAAGAGAACACAAATTGTTGAAAATGAAAAAAAATTGTTAAATGAAAACAAAAGTTATTAAAAAGATAACAAAAATTGTTAACTATAAGCAAAAATTGTTAACAATAAACAAAAATTGTTAACAATGAACAAAACTTGTTAAAAATGGACAAAAATTGTTAAAAATGAACAAAATTGTTAGAAATAAATAAAAATGGTTATAAATGGACAAAAATTAGTAAACACGGACAAAAATAATTATTCAAAGGGTTAATTTTTAAAGAACAAAAGGAAATTGTTGAAAGGGGGAGAAATGGTTATAAAGAGGAAAAACTGGTTGAAAATGAAAGAAAAAGTTTGTTTGAATACGAGATGAAAAAAATTGCTAAAAAAGAGAGATATAATTTTTAGGATTCTGCGAGTAGGTAGTTTTCATTAACTTTTAACGAGGCAGTTCTACGCTTCGTTTTCATCTGAGGGGTGGGGGCTGGAGTTTTTGTTTTATATTGTATCACTAATTATGCCACAAGCAACGCTCCTAATTACTCTTCTTCTTACTAAACCGAGACTCTGACCTTATACAAATAGACACGTTCTAACTTTTATGAAGGTCACGAAATCATTAAATATTATAAATTACTGTTTAAGTAACCTTTTCAGTTACTCTAATTTGTTAACTTTTTGTCACCAAGTAAACAAAATTTAGACTCTTTTTTTTAAAAAAAGTAGAAATTGACAATTCTCGTTAAATTTACAAATTACGATAATTAAAAAGGAATTCGTTTGGAAAAAATAAAGAATTATAAAAGTCCTTACGTTCTAAAAATAAATATACAAGTAATTAAGAAACTTGTATTAATTAGCACACAATTGGAGAATATTTCTTGGAATACGTATATTTCTTTTATAATACAAGCAATTGGAATGTTGATGAAATTGTAATGTTATAAAAAACAGTTGCAATTTTTTTTTAATTTTTATTTTTTTGGTTATCTGCTTTATTTAAATTTTGTTCTATTTTCTTTTTTTCTTTTTTTTATTTATCTATTTCATTTATTTAATTTTATTTTTCTGTTTTTTTTATTTATTTATTGTATTTATTTAATTTTATTTTTCTGTTTTTTTTATTTATCTATTTTATTTATTTAATTTTTATTTTTGTATTTTCTTTTTTTCTTTATCTATTTTATTTATTTAATGTTTATTTTTCTATTCTTTCTATTTTTCTTTTTTTATTCTTATAGTAACTTTATTGCTTTATGTATGCTTTTTTTTATTTATCTATTTTATTTATTTATTTTATTTAACAAATATAAGGGTGAATAATTAATCCTTCATCTAAACCTAAGTATGATTTAAACATAAATCGTACATTCAACTATATGAATAGTGCCACTAAAACTATACGAATAGTGCCGCTTTTCTTTTGTTTTCACTCAAGCGTTCTTTGTTTCCTTTGTGCAAATTTGTGCAAATCTGCGGCACTATTCGTAGAGTTGAATGTATTCATAAAAAGAATGTTTATCAATAAGACTGCATTATTATTTTATAATAATGTTGCTTGAATGTCTTAAAAAAAGTTGTAATGTTATAAAAGAAATTGTTATGTTATAAAAAAATTGTTGTGTTATAAAAAAATTGTTGTGTTATAAAAAAATTGTTATGTTATAAAAAAAATTGTTATGTTATAGTTAAAATTGTTATGTTAAAAAAATGGTTGTTATAAAAAAATTGTTATGTTATAAAAAAATTATCTTATAAAAAAATTGTTATGTTATAAAAAATTATTCTGACTATACAATTTTACATAGTTGAATTTAACGAGAATAGGAAATTTTCTACATAACACACAACACAGTTGCATAACAATTCTCTCTTGGGGATTATTTCATCGGTGTCGGACTGCCAGGGAAAAACATTTGAGAAAATTTAACACGACTTAGGGGAGACGTCGGACGCGCTGGATTTATCTAAGAGAAGAATCGGTTGCCTTTGTTTAGCTGGGATCATTTTATCCTTGAAGACCGGGTTATTCTTAATTAAAATAGAAAAGTGAAAAGATTTTTATGTCCAAGCGTATATTCTTCATTCATTATTAATGTCCCTTTTCAATTTTTCTCTTTTTTTTTAATTAGTCCTACATTTCTCTGTGTAATGATGAAAATTACTCCACTTATTCTTAATTTGTATTCATTTCAGTTTCTTATTCTTCATAAAGAATTAATGGAAATATGAATGAATAGAAACTGAAATGAATAATTAATTTAATGCATTTTACTTGTTTGTGAAAAAATGTGCTCTATAGAACACATAGTGTTTTACGTATATGTAAAACTTTCATTTTGAGTGTCTCGATCGCGAAAATTATGAATTAGTTCTTCCATCAAAACTTTAGTGCATTAATATTCATTATATTATTATTATTATTGTGTATTTTTCTTTATTATTTGTGTATTTTTTGTTATTTTTTTATACACTGGAGTCTCGATCAGAAGATTTTGATTTAGTTCTTCGATCAAGACTCGAGTGCACTAATATTTTTATATTATTATTATTATTATTTTTATTACTTATTATTATTGTTATTATTATTAATATTATTATTTTTATTACTTATTATTTGTATTACTTGTTATTATTATTATTATTACTTATTATTTTTATTACTTGTTATAATGATTATTATTTTTATTATTATTATTATTATTATTATTATTACTTATTATTATTATTATTATTATTGTTGCTGTTGTTGTTGTTATTACTTTTCATTATTTTTGAAAATTTCTGTTTACCGAAGGTTCATTGAACCAAGAGTTAAATAACTTGTTAATTTATTTGCGTTTATCAATGAGAGTCTGCTTCTGTAGATAATTGGACGCCGATCAAAGACATTTTCATTAAGAAATACCAATGATGTCTTATTCATTCATTAATGATAAAATACGCGGAAATAACATTTGATGATTTATTTATAAAGTTTTTAAATCGCTTCTTTTATTTCTCTTTTTTTAATAAAAGATATGAAAATTGAAAACAAAAATAGCCTGGCACATTGAGTTATATACAGACACAAAAAGTATTTAATTTAAACAGCTAAAAATTTCTCTAAGCTAGTTAAATTAAACATAATTCATTTGAATCAAATAACGATATATTTGTCTCAGAATCTATTAACTTTATTTGATGCAAATAAATAATTGTTTTGACACAAACAAAGAATTGTTTTAACACAGACAAATAATTGTTTTGACACAAACAAAGAATTGTTTTAACACAGACACATAATTGTTTTGACACAAATAAAGAATTGTTTTAACACAAACAAATAATTGTTTTAACACAAACAAATTTAAGCACAAAATAATAGTTTATTTTACGCAAATAATTACTCCTTATTTTATTATTTCTCAATTTATTTAATGCAAATAAATGATTTTTTGGATGCAAACGTTTCATTTGGCGTAAATAAAGTGTTTATTTAAACCAAACAAAATTTATTTGATTCAAATAAACAAGTTAGTAGTTGCGGAGATATGTTTTCTCTGAGTTTTTTCTTTTATATACGGTGGTATCGATTTTTGAAAGTAATAAAAAAATAAACGAAACGAAACGAACAGTTGACAATTCGTTTAATGAAATAATTCAGTGCAGTGGCAATTAATGACGCACATGACAGAAGAAAAGAAAATTGTGTTCTTATGCCTGAAATCCGCTTTAGCGACAGGAAATGGATATTTAACACGCGTATTAAGTGGAACGGAACTCTAAAGAGTTTCATAATGCTCTTCATTTTAAAAAAAAGCATTCGTCTTATTAGCTTTAGTCGTTCCTGTTTTTTTATTTATTTACTTTGATTCATTTAAATGAGCACTTGTTTAATTAATGGTTTAAGAGGTAACTCTTTGTGCTAGAGTGATTTTGTGCTTTTGGTGTAATACGCTAAAGTTATGTGATGATTCTCCTTTAATCGTGTTACTTGTAACTTTCGGAATCTTAATTGTTTTTGTTACACAAACTTCTAATTGTATGCGCGCGCATAAATTTCAATTGAATTTCTTCCTCCCGAGATTAAAGTGAAAGTTTGTTATCAAATACACAATTTCAATTATCATAATTAAGCAGCGATTGGACTGATAATGAATAAACTGCTTTAGCTCATGCATACAGTTGTTTCGTGGCTGCTTTGAAATCATGAATTTTGTGCTAATCGAGATTTTCGAAAATCATTTGCTTCTTTTGTTAATATTATTTTTTTTTTTGAAATTGATTGAGCTTGTAGTTTGTTTTCGGGTTTTGTCAAAATTAATGGTCAAGTTAAGAAATCGATTAATTTAGTTTTTAAATAATAATTTTAATTATAATAATGTAACTGGTATATGGCTTATATGGGTTTTTGTGTAAAGGTCGAGAGACCATATACATTTTGAATGGAATAAATAAACAATAATAATTTTAATTGTTAAATTAACGGGTTCATAAATGGGTTAATGTTCATAAATGATTCAAAGTTCATTGTTACATTGAAAACAATGTCTTGCTAACTTAACCAGAAAGGAATGTTAAATATGCCCTTACTATTATCCTTACTACTATTTCTGGTTAAATTATTAGAATATTAGTTAAGTCAGCCAGAATTTTGGTTAAGTCGACTAGAATTTTAGTTAACTAGAATTTTAGTTAACTAGAATTTTGGTTAAGTCGACTAGAATTAATAGTAAGAAATAATAATAATAATAATAGTAGAAAATAGTAAGGGCATAGTTAACATTCCTTTTTGTTTAAGTTAACTAGATATTTTTTTTTAAGTGTAAATTAGGTAATAGATCGAATGTAATTGTTAACTTAAGCAATGTTCATTCAAGTTAATCCGTCAAAGTTAATTTTTAACTTAATGGCTCAAAGTTAATTGTTAAGTTAATCGATAAAAGTTAATTGTGAAATTAATGGATAAAAGTTAATTGTGAAATTAATGGATAAAAGGAAATTGTGAATTTAATGGATAAAAGGAAATTGTTGATTTATTAGGTCCAAGTTAATTTTGGAGTTAGTAGATGTTGTAGTCGTAGTTTTTGTTGTTGTAGTAGTAATTGTTGAGTTAATTGTTACATTAATGAATAAAAGCCGGTTGTTAATTTATTGTAATAAATAATAATTAGATAAAATTAGTTGCTAATTGATTTCATTAAAGTTAATTGTTAGTTTCATTGTTTAAATTTAGCTGCTAATTTAATTATTAAATAATAGTTGTTAAATTAATTGCTTACAGTTAATTGAAGTCCACTTTTCTCGGTTAATTATTACTTCTAATTTCTTGAATGATAAAAATATTACTTTTATTGTTTGTGTTTTTTTGGTATTTATTTTGCTGTTTGTTATCTTGAATATAAAGTTGGGCAAATTGTCTGACTCGGGACGAATTACTTTAATGAAAACTGATGAATTGCAGGGTCTGTAGACGTCATGAAAAACGGGAGATTGAATAAATTTTCATAATTTGTCCGAAACAATACCTCTGCATTTGCATAACTGACTTATTTCCGGCGTTAGGAAGCAGGCAATCACATAACGAGAGGATTTCCCTCGTCCTTCCAACTGTTCAACATTTTCTTTTATTCTTTAACTTTTCACAATGAAAAATGAAAATCCCGGATTCATTATTTTCCTTTCAGTAAAAGCGTTTCGTAAAATTTAATACTTGAAAAAGTCAAGATTTCTGAAAAAGTGATATTTGAATGAGTGTATTTGTATTTCTTGTGTATTGTATATACGTGTGTGGCTACACCCGGATCTAAGATTTTTAATTATAATATTTTTTTACATTCTCATTTGCATTATGTCGGAATTCTTGATTCAATTCAATGATTCAAAATGATTCAAAATGATTCAAAATGATTCAAAATGATTTGAAATGATTTGAAATTATTCAAAATGATTTAAATCAAAACTTGATTTCAATTATAATTGTGTACCTATTTTATTTAACATTAAAGTATAGGTACTTGAAAACTTATAGATAAATATTACTTAAGTGAGGTGTAGTCATTTTCACCAAACCCTATTAGTTAAATTTTCCTTTGTGATTTTTCTCCGTGTATTTTTTAAAACTGCTTTAATTTAATTTTACTTCTCATTTCAAGTTTTTACAACTTTATTACATCAATGAGAACACTGTTTACTTAAAAGTATCAAATTGATATCAAAAATATCAAATTAATGAAAATTTTGTGATCAATTTCATACAAATTAATGATACAAATTAATGATACAAATTAATGATACAAATTAAATTGATAACAAAAATATCAAATTAATGAAGATTTTGTGATCAATTTGATACTTTTTGGTATCAAGTTGATACTTTTAAGAAAACTGTGAAATTATTAATTTTTATTTAACGGATTGATTGAATTGGGGAACCGATTTAATAAAATTAATAATAATTAATAATTAATTAATTAATAAAAATTACAATGTCAATGAATACTTTAATTTTAATGGAAAAACCTTATAATGGGTTAAAGGAAAAATTTAGGTGATTAGTATGATAAAAAGCTTCTTTTACTTCAGGCAATACTATTTGCCTTTTTATCGGACTCGGAAAGAGCTTCTCCTCGAAATTAATATTCGAGATAGACTTTTAAATCCTTTGAATCCCTTTCAAGACCTGCACTTAACCCTGTGAATTGAATTCATCTATATATGTACTGTTGAGATTCAAGTTGAGATTCTTCAATTCTGTTAAATTCATTGATATTTTTGAAAGTTGAGTTCTTTTGATTTTATGAGCACATTTGTTGCAATTCTTCTTCATTTTTTATTCCTGCTCGTTTCTTTCTTTTTCTTCTACATGTAATGTCGCTATTAACCATAAAAATTCTAACTTCCGTATATTCTCGTTGTTATTAAACGTAATAGGCTTTCTCCCTATTGCACTGACTTTTAAAATTCTTTTTTATTTCCTCCTAATGGGTCTCTTTTAAAATGATTTTTTTAAACAACGAAGGCAACGAACAATCTTTGTTTAAGCAATTAAAGTTAGAATCAATTTTACTTAAAGCGATAAAAGCAACAATCGTTTTTGTTTAAAGCAATGAAAGTAAGAATCAATTTTGCTTAAAGCGATAAAAGCAACAATCCTTTTTGTTTTATATTGATAACAATAATAATGATAACAATAATAATGATGATAATAATAATAATAATGATGATAATAATAATAATAATAATAATAATAATAATAATAATAACAATAATAATGATAACAATAAGAATTATAACAATAAGAATTATAATAATAAGAATTATAACAATAATAATGATAACAATAATAATGATAACAGTAATAATGATAACAATAATAGTGATAAATTCATCATAATAGTTAATAATGATAATAATCATGACATGATTTTGATAATAGCAATAATTGCGTGCAATATAATAGTTGTAACAATTGGAAATGACCTGAAGTTATTGACTCTATGATTGAAAATTAAAGGTACACCATAACGAATGAGCATTATTATTACATAGTCCATTTCCGCCGCATAATCATCATCATATATTATGCATTGCAAATGATTAATCAGGCGCAGATAAAGATCGATGCGACAATGCGAAATACCGCTGACCTCAATTTAAAAGTCATGCATGCTCTATTTACTAAAAATAGTGTAACTTGACGATCAAGGTATAGAAATTGAACTTAATTTAAAGTATGTATTTCTATATATAAAAATCCAAACTAAATGTCTGTAATGCAAACTTTTTACATTCATAAACGAAAGCAGTGACAAGAAAAATTATATACTTATAGAATAAATTATGTACTTAAGAAAAATTATATATGTAAAACAAGTGTCTCAATTCAAGATTTCTTGTCACAAACTCTATGCGCCGCAAAAAATAACGAGAAAATAGTCACAGTGAGGCAAAAAAGTGTTTTGGACTTTGGCGGGATCTGTGACGTAAAGTAATGAATGCAATTAAAAGGCGCTAGAGCGTTGAACTTGGCAGCCACTTGAACAGTCTGCTTTTTTAAATATCTGCCCAGCTTAATTTTTGTCCTCCCCTTTTTCTTATTTCCACTGAACAGAAGGCTTTTTAGCCTCTTAAAGCCTTTTAGTCTTAACTCCGACACAGAATCCTATCTTTAGTTTAAAGTGGATCATCATCTCGGGATCGTAAAATCAATGTTATTATACTGATACTTCTTATACTGTTTTTTCGTCTATTTTCATTTCAATTTTTAATTAAAATGCATGCAATTCGTGTACGAAAGGAAAAAAAACGCGGCGATTTGTCCTTTAGCAGCGCGAAAAGTTTCACTAAAATAGTCATGTTGCAATTAAATGTAGCATTTTTTGCTGTTTTTGAATTTTTGAATTATTTATTATTATTCAATTATTTATTATCATTCAATTATTTATTATCATTCAATTATTTATTATTATTCAATTATTTATTATTATTCAATTATTTATTATTATTCAATTATTTATTATTATTCAATTATTTATTACATTCAATTATTTATTATTATTTATTTATTCAATGGTTTTTTGCTTCGTTATCTTTTTATAAAGTTGGTAAATAAGATTAATGATTATATAAACAAAATTTGAGTTTTTCGTTCATGAAAAAATGTATCAAACTTTATTATCATTTGATAAATAGGATAAAAATAACTATTATATTACACGCAATTGTTGCAATTTTTGTTATTTAGCAAACCTTTTTTTCTTTATACATCGCAAAAATTTACAGAATAGCAAATTTCTCTAGACTAAACGATGGAATAATTACAGATTAAAAGATGAGATGATTAGATTAGATCTGTTTATAGATTAAAAGCTGAGATGGTTAGATTAGATCTGTTTAAATTAAAAGCTGAGATGGTTAGATTAGATCTGTTTAGATTAAAAACTGAGATGGTTAGATTAGATCTGTTTAGATTAAAAGCTGAGATGGTTAGATTAGATCTGTTTAGATTAAAATAGCTGAGATGGTTAGATTAAAAAATGAGATGGTTAGATTAAAAAGTGAGATGATTGGATAAAAAAGACACACATGGTTGTAAGCTTTTTTGGATGTGAGAGACATTTTTCAAGTTGAAAGCACATTGGGTTATCAGCAAGTGACATTGAAATATTGATTTCACATAGCAGCTATAGCTAATGGAATGACCACAAAATACATGTATTATAGTGTTTATATTAGGCGTGTGTAGTTCTGTACAAATGCGATTGGTTTCATAGTATGTACTGGACACTGCTGACCTCAAAAGTGTTAACCTCAATACCTTCAGTGCAATTGGTGAACTATCCTCTTCTCGAAAGGTCATTTGTTGCATACTTTTTAACCAACTATGCATATTATAAAAAGAAACCTCTGCGCAAGAGTGATTCATTTCCGCTTATGGATTAATAGAAAACACCCCTTTTCCTCTTTTTTTTTTATTAGAAAGTTATTGTGTTTTATTTTCAATTAAATATTGGATTTATTTTTAATTAAATATTGGATTTTTTTTATAATTATTTCATTTTTTGAATTAAATATTATAAAAACATTAAAAAAACAAGAAAGTAAAGAAAATTGTCACGATTACAATGCTTCCTCTATAAGGAAGCAAAATGAATAAAACAAAAGAATAAACAACTGTAAAGGGGTTTCTTACCCGTATATATACTTCAAATAATAAAATAAACAAAAAAATTTGTTCTTGAATATTATTCTTTAAGAGCTTATATTTTATTAATGTATACGATATTTAAATTTGGAGGGTGGAAGAACATGTTTATGAAAATGACAATCTTGTTAGAAACCTGTAATACTTTCTAAATTGTTTGTCATTATCATTTGTTACAATCTGTTTAGAGACTTGTTAGTTTCTGAATGAATTGTCTTTTTTTTTTATTTGACGCCCTCATCAATATTTGATGGAAAATTTATTAATGAAACCATGAATTTGGTGTTTCAAGAAAATGTTTTTTTTATCTGTAATACTGATTTTGATAAAATACTTGCTTTTCTTCTATATCAGTGTCAACAAAATTGAATATATGTTATAAAATTAACAAAATTAAATATTTTTAATGTACGTTTCAACAAAATTAAATATTTTTAATGTAAGTTTTAACAAAATTAAATATTTTTAATGTACGTTTCAACAAAATTAAATATTTTAAATGTACGTTTCAACAAAATTAAATATTTTTAATGTACGTTTCAACAAAATTAAATAGAACTGTGCATTTGAACAAAATTAAACATGAGAAAAGGGAATTTCGACATAATTGTATAAATATGTGGAAAGGAAACTTGAACAAAGTTAAATATCTGGAAAGGAAATTACAAAAATATTAAATATGTACGTCAATTATCCATTTTAAATATTGAAATGTCGTATGATTAATTCGCATTTTTAAAAATTCAAGGCGGTTCAAATAGTTTGCAAGTTTACGATTCAATTTTCTTGGTATGAACTACTGTTTTAGTAACACAAACAAAGCCTGTTGAAGTATTTAGCTTGTGAAGTTACATGAACCAGTTAATTATAAACAGTTTGGTCTTTCATCTTATTATGGCAGCCGGAAATGAAATCCAAACATATTTTCAAAGCAGTATATATATATCGATCTTTTAGCAAATTTCAGAACAAGAAATGATTCACGTTTTTTACGTCCAGAGAAAAAGTATATTTTTTTGTCTCAGAGCCTATATAATAAGTTTTTCTTTGGTTTAAATACATTTTATTTGCTTAAAATACATTTTATTTGTTTAAAACACATTTTATTTGCTTAAAATACATTTTAGTTGTTTGAATAAATTTTATTTCCTTAAAATACATTTTGTGTTCTTTAAATAAAATTTATTTACGCCAAATAGAATTTATTTGAACCAAATAAATACGTTTGTAGATTCAGAGGCAAATGTATCTTTTCTCTGGGTGTGGTTAACTTTATTATAGTTTCTTGGTTAACTTTATAATAGTTTCTTATGGTTAACTTTAATAGTTTCTTGGTTACGATAACAAAGTAGTTGGTTGATTCTACCAGTTTCTGGAGTAAATTTTACTAAACGTACACAGTAATTATGTATATAATAGAATATTTACTGGTATTTATAACTTCATTATTCGCTGATATGTGATAATTAAAAATGTATGTTATTTTACTTTTCTATATATTAACTTTCATTTAGCTATTTGATTATCGCCCGTGAATTCCAGTATTTTGATGTTTACTCTAATTAATTACTTTGTCATATGTTAATTGATTGTTGCCTTTGAAAAGCTTGCATGAATCAGCTTGTAAATTAATGATTCTCGTTTAATTAAGTGCCCCACTAAACAACTTTTTCTTTTAGTAAAGGCTGTTGACAATTCAACTATAATGAAACACTAGAATATTTTTCCAATTTTTTTCAGTCTTTTGCTTTTTGGAAATCTTTTGCCAAACGTTTTCCCAAAAAATGTATTTCCTGTTATATATTTTTTTTATTTTATTATATGTATACCCTTTCGGGTTTTTTAACATATAAACCCCACAGTATTTCCTATTATATATTTAGATTCTTTTTTTTTCGTTTTTTCTTGTTTGTTTCTTGTTTATTTGTTTCTCTTTTGTTTGTTCCTTGTTTGTCTTTTTCTCTTTTGTTTGTTTGTTGTTAGGAAACGGAAATAATAATTTCAGACCAATATTATTTTTAATTTTCTGCTTCGTCGTCAAAAAAAGTGACATCTTGCGATCGATTGATCAAGAGTGTTGACTCTTTGTGAATAGAAAAGAAAGAAAAACTTTATTCTTGGAAAATTGTTAAACAAGAAGAGACTGCCATCTTTCATGAAAATCTGGTATTGTCGCTGGAAAGTGACTCTAGTTTTCCAGAAAGACGGAAGAGAGCTCTGCTTAGATTTCTTGAAACTTGAATAGGGGTTGTTTTTTCCATCAGTCGATCATGCAAAAGAAAATTCAATAATTGATTAAGACATTTTGTATACGTTTTTTATATTTTTTTTATTACCAAAAATAGGAATGAATAAATCAAAAGAGAGAAAGAAAGAAACCTTTTTTAATTGTTTTTTTCATAAACCACAAGAAAGAAAGAAAAACATTCTTTTATAAACCAAGAGAAAAAAAACATTCTTTTATAAACCAAAAGGAAGAAAAAACATTCTTTTATAAACCAAAAGAAAGAAAATACATTCTTTTATAAACCAAAAGAAAGAAAAAACATTCTTTTATATAAACCAAAAGAATTATTTTTCCTAATTTAAAAAATTCTGAAAGAATATCTTAATATTGGTAATAATTGATAATAATTGTTGATAAAAGATGTAGAGTTATTGAAAGCTCTGGAAAATTGATTATGACGTTAATTACATTGATATAATTATTAATGGAAATCTGTATTCAAAAATCGCTGTTTATGTACGCATTGAATAGATGATATTCAATTCAATGAGCACTTTTGATTACACACATGTCGATAAATTGATTATTTGCGGGTTTTAATGAATACACATTAACGTTATTATAATTCTTTCGTTTAAAGTGCGATATTAGATAATTGACTTATTCAATTCGCAAAAAACTTTTATCAATGGAAAATAAATTAAATCAATGGAATGTAATTCATGTGATCGTAAATTTAGGTTTTTATTCATATTTCAAAGAGAAAGCGAAAGATTTATTTGAAAATAAATATTAATATTTATTTGAAAATAAATATTAATATTTATTTTATATAATATTATTAATATATTCGAATAAATTAAATTTAATCCAAATAAATTATATATTCAATCCAAATAAATTATATTTAATCCAAATAAGAAATTTGGGAAAGCTAACAAGTTTCATTCATTGGCAAATTCGTTATACTTTTATTTTAACAATTCCATTTTCTGTATATAATTCCTAAAACATAGTTTGCAGCACGGAAAAGACCTCGATATTTTTGTATTTTCGAGAAAATTTCTATGCACATGTATTTGAGAAATTTCGTTTAACATTGCCATTTACTTGTTCCATCTGTGATATTTGCGTCAGAGAAAGAAAGAGAAAATGAATAAATAAGAATACGAATGTCTTTTTCTGAACTGTCTGGGTTTTTTCTCATTATCCTCGACCACAATTTGCACTGTCAACACTCCTTTCGTGAAAATTTCTTTTTAAATGTCACAACTGTTCACATGAAAATAAATGTTGGTGAACATTTTTCTACCACTCACGGAAAAATTGTGTACATGCACGCAGTGCGGTTTTAGTATGTTTTTAGATTTTCACGTATACGTACAAAAAATGTTTAGTATATTAAGAAGTATTCCCATTTCACGTAAAAAAATATTTAGTTTTGAAAAGTAGTAAATTATTTCATTAATTTATATATAGACATACGGGTAAATTAATTACATTGGGAAATTTTATTATTTTTATATACAGAGAACATTTTTACGGAAAAATGCATGTAATTGTAATTATTTGACTTGTATTGATAAACATAGTATATATCGAATTTATGAAATAAATATCGTATATCGTGGTACTATATATCGAAATATGAAAACATTTCTTTTTTTGAGTTGGTGTCTTTTTAAGGATGTATCGAAGGTATTTTCATAGGTTTTATATATAGAAGTCGTTATTTCGAATGTATCACAACTTTGACATGGCTTTTATATATAAATCATTTTTTACGTACATTCGTGTTCTTTTTTCCGAATGTATAAATAATTTTTCATGTATGTCTGCCCTTTTCTCGTAATGTATTAATCATGTTTTTGTAAACATATTGTATATTGTATTGTATATTATACATTTTATTGTTTATTTGTTTAATTTATTATAATTACTATTATAAGAACTTTTCTTTTTACTTTATGTATTTTTATTTTACTACACTGCTTTTTGCAACAGAATAATTTGTTTTATAATAAAGCAAATTAGGCAAAGAAAACAAAAATACGCGCTATTAATGTCCAAAGATTTTTACTATAACATGGAAAATTTCTCAAAGATTTATTAGCAAATGGAAAAATCAGTTTCTGCAGAAACGTAAAATTTTTATTACTTTTTGCGCTGGTGGTGTTTCTGTTATAAAATCCATAACTTTGAATAATAATTCTTTTGTGCCAGTAAATAAACTTCACCACTAATGTTAATTTTTATTATTTGAAATGCACAATGTACTGGGAAAAAGAAAAGTTCATTTAAAATAATGAAAATTGCAATGTACGGAGTTATTAATGTAAATATTTTTTTCTGTTTCAGGTAAGTTCTGACTTTGGAAGTTTTAAGAATTTTGTTCTTACCTTTTAAGAATGACAACAATTTTGTAAGTAAATGCAATATTTTTTTGTGGGAAAGTGGATGTTTACATTTTTTTTTTTGGTATTTTTGTATCATATTTTTGTATATTAATTTTTATGGTATAGTTTTTTATAATGTTGATTCATTATGATTTATTATGATTCATTATGATTTATTATGATTCATTATGCTTCATTATGATTCATTATGATTCATTATGATTCATTATGATTCATTATGATTCATTATGATTCATTATGATTCATTATGAATCAACATTTTAGTCGTTTTCATGAGAGAACATTCACATTAAATATATTTAATTCGTCGGAGAATTTTCATGTTAGTTATATATAGAACTTATAAGTTCAATGTTTGATTGCTGATTGGCTCCCCCTTAAAAATCAATATTTATGACAGCAAAATCAATAATGACAATACCTATACAATGTGTTGCTATTTCAGCTTTCAAATTCGACGAAAATTTGAAATTCCTTTTTTTTAAAATAGTGTAACGCTACTAATTACATTGGTAAACTTTACGAAATGAATTTGTAGTTTTCTATGTATTCATAGTTAATTTAAAAGTATCGAATTGATATTAAAAGAATCAAGTTGATATTAAAAGAATCAAGTTAATATTAAAAGAATCAAGTTGATATAAAAAGAATCAAGTTGATATTAAAAGAATCAAGTTGATATAAAAAGAATCAAGTTGATAGTAAAAGAATCAAGTTGATATAAAAAGAATCAAGTTGATATAAAAAGAATCAAGTTGATAGTAAAAGAATCAAATGGATCATGATTTTGTAATCAATTTGATACTTTTGGCATCAAATTGGTACCTACTTTTTGGTATAATATAATTAATATAGTTAATATAATTTCAAACAAAGAATGCTGACAATTAGTCTCTATTGACTAAAAATTAGTCTAAACGGTTACTGATTTATTCAATAAACAATTCGGTGCTGTTCATTATTCAAAAGTTACTAATTCAGATTTATAGAGAGTAGGACATTAATTTATTAGATATTTTCAAATTTGTTGAAATATTGTAATCCCATAACGCATTTTGATAAACTTAACAAAGAATCTGGTTAACTTAACCAAAATTCTAGTTATCTTGACCAAAACAATTTTGGTTAATCAGCTACAGAGTTATTCTATAGTTTATTTAACTAAAAAAAAAAATAGTTAGGGCATATTTAACATTCTTTTCTGGTTAAGTTAACCAGACGTTTGTTTCAATGTGGTCATTAAATATTAAAAACTAAATTAACATATTGCAATAATTAGAGAAATTGTTTATTTGAATTAAATGTAATTTATTCGTTGCAAATAAATGATTTATTCGTTGCAAATAAATTATTTACTCGTTGCAATTAAATCATTTATTCGTTGCAAATAAATCATTTATTCGTTGCAAATAAATTATTTATTCGTTGCAAATAAATGATTTATTCGTTGCAAATAAATTATTTATTCGTTGCAATTAAATCATTTATTCGTTGCAAATAAATTATTTATTCGTTGCATCAATTAAATCATTTATTCGTTGCAAATAAATTATTTATTTGATATAAATAACATTTCATTAGGCGTCAATAACATTTTATTTGGCGCAAATAAAATGTTTAACTAAATCAAATAAAATTTATTTGCAACAAATAAAAAGCTATTACAAGCTCTGATACAAATATATACCTTTTTTTTGGTATAGAATCATGTTGGAAAAAATGTTTTTTCTGCTCAATTTAAATTTTTTTTTGTATCCAATCTTAATTCTTTTGTTTAAAAAAACATTGAAATGTCTGAAGAAAGCACTCATGTATTTTGTTAAGCACTCAAGTTTTGTTATACAAAACAAATATGTTTCGTATAACATAAAAAAACAAACTTCAAACAAATTATTTGAAGATTTGTTTGATTTGTGATTTGTTTGAAGAAAATACAAAAAGTTTTTTCACAAATAGTACAGTAATTAGGCTATTGTAATACACAGTAGCCTAATTACTGCATAAATGGTAGCGATACCTTGAGAAAGAATGCAAATTTAAGGAAAGTTTGCCGCGCCAATGATCACCCTTTCTTAGGGTGAATATTAATGCACACACTTTTGCAGAGACATGTGTGTATATGTGAGTGTGTAAAAATCATAGCAAATATTGTCGAGCGCCTGCGTTAACATCACGTGCGCCGCAGGGGTAGTTTCTGTGTACGTTTGCCTGACAGGTACAAGTTTGCTGCAGTTTCCTTTAGGCGATCGCGTGTGTTGGTTCCCCAAATAAAAACGCGCTCAAAAAATGCATCAAATAACTTTCTTATTTCCCTCATTTAAATTTATTCGATTTAAAGCAGTCAACAATCGTTAAAATTTGCTTCCTCAAGTTCTGCTTTTTTTTAATGTGGTATTTTCTTTTCCTTTTTTTATTTAAAGAAAATTATAGTACAAATTCTACGAAAGCAAGCAGTGCTCGCATGTGATAAAGAGAATTTTTTATTTATATTTTTTTAAACGTTTTATTGACTTTTTGGCATTGTAAATAGGTAGTTTGTATATTGTTTTTCATTCACAGTTTTTTTGAAAGTATCAACTTGATACCAATAAATATCAAATTGTTCACAAAAAGTATCAAATTGATTACAAAAAGTATCAAATTGATCACAAAATCTTCATTAATTTGATATTTTTGTTATCAATTTGATACTTTTTGTACTTTTTGTATCATTAATTTGTATCATTAATTTTTATCAAATTGATCACAAAATCTTCATCAATTTGATATTTTTGATATCAAATTGATACTTTTAAGTAAACTGTGTTGTTATGGCTTTTCTTGTCTTTATATTTGTAACAATGCTTCCCTATGAGGAAGCAAAATGTTATAGAAATTCAAGTAACTTTCGTGTTTCAATTCGACGGATATTTAATTTTGTGAATTTTGTTATAAGTTCAATTCTGCAAACTCGATTCAACGTATTCGGTTTAGAATTGTCAATTCAGCAAACTTGGTTTCGCAAATTCGTTTAGGAAATTTAATCCAATATTTTCAATTTAGAAAATATGAATTGAATTTGGCGAATTGAATTTGGATTCAATTTGAAGAATTAAACAAATCGAATTTAGTGAATTCAATTCAGACTCAAGTAAACAAATTCAATTCGGATTTAAATTGGGAGTTCAATTTGGACTTAATTAAACAAATTCTATTCTGATCTAATTTGTGTAATTAAATTCGGACTGGATTGAACAAATTCAATTCGGATTCAATCAAACAAATTCAATTCGGACGCAATCAAATTCAATTCGGACGCAATCAAATTCAATTTGTTGAATTCAATTCGTAGACAATTGAATTAGAAATGTAATTAGTAGACAATTAAAGAAATTCAATTTGGCCAATGCAATTCAAATGCAATTAAATACAATTCATTTTGGCGAATTTAAGATTGTAAATTTAAGCGATTTTTGAAAATTCAATGCAAGACAGTAAAGTTTGCAAATCTTAAATAAAAATTTTCTCTCAGTGTATATAAATCGATGAAACTTTTTCTAATCTGAACATTTTGAAGAAAACTTTTTAAATTGTAATTGAACACTTGGTGCGATTTTAATTAGTTGACAGTTTCATTGTTTACAAGAAAAACTATCATTTGTGCTTTTATTTACAATTCGTTTAATTTCGATGATGGAAAGAATTTTCGTATAGATTTCATTTGAATATACTGAACGGTTCAGTAAATTTTAAAACAGACAATTATTGAAGTTTCCTGAACTGAACTGAAGATTTGTTTAAAATGCTTCTATAGGGCCTAATGTGAAAATAATATCAACTTCTTTTGTAATGAGAATCATTTTAACTTAATTATTGAAAATTGAATTATTTCCTTAGTTATACATTATTCATTAAATTACAAAGTGTAGTAAAATTAACTGCAGTGCAACATTTGTTTTTCTATTGTTGTAAAATCAACTACAACACAACAATCGTTTCTCTGCGTTGTAGAAAAATCAGTTGCAGTGTAACAATTTTTTTTCTAGTGTAGTAGAAATAATTGCAAAGCAACGATTGTTTTTTTGCAATAAAGTCAATTGCAATGCAACGATTGTTTTTGTTTGCAATAAAGTCAATTGCAGAGCAACGATTGTTTTTTTTTTGCAATAAAGTCAATTGCAGTGCAACGATTGTTTTTTTTGCAATAAAGTCAATTGCAGTGTAACAATTGTTTTAATATTGTAATAAAAACAACTGCAATGCAACAATTGTTTTTCTATTCTAGTAAAATTAATTCTACAAATTTTAATTGAGTCTACAGTATTCGTATAGTCGATTTAACTAAAGTTCGCTATTTAATTGATAATATATCTTTGGCGCTTTATCGGAGTAAGAAAAGTAGTTAAAAAGTCGTAAAATCTACTATAAAAATTTTTTTTACAGTGTTCAGCATATTTTAATGAACTAATCGAAAAATTAATTATAATTATGAATTTATCATTCGAACTATAAACGAAAAATTGTATAATTGTTTTTTAAATATTTACCAAATTATTGTCTTATCCAAAAGTGAAGAACTTTTCTATAAAGAACTGTATATGCACACACATATACATGTGTATTATATGTCATTGTGTGTATACATATATAGCGCGAATCTTCTACTTTTTAATTAACTCATTAATGTTTAAAAAGTAAAGTTCCCTTGGCAATTTTCTTAGACTGAAAAGTAAAAAAATCCGTATAAAAGAAGTTAGCAAGGAAGAAGTTCCGCGATAGAATAAAGAATGATTCTCATTGGACTGAAAGATAGTAAATTACTTTAACGATTCCCTTGGCTGTGTTTGATCGATCGATCCATGAAACCAACGATTATCCATTAATTTTTGATATTAATTAGCGGTCAGTGTAAAAAGTTTTCGTTTCTTTATATAAAGATTTGATTTTAAAGGCAAAAGGAACTATATTTTATAATGAAACAATTGATTAATCGATAAGGAGGAAGAGAAGAGAAAAAAGTGTAGAGGAAAGATATTAGAATTAGAAACGTGTGTTGTTAGCATGAGGCTTACACGAGGCATCGTCCACTCGCTATTTTTACGCTCAATTAATTAATTAATGCTCCGTTTAAACGCTAATTTTACGCATGCTTCCATAGTGCATTAATTAAAAACGAAGAAACGCGGGTGCGAAGGCGTGTCTTTTACAACTACTTTGCAATACAATGATTGGATTGTGGTCTTTTAAACCTCGGCGAAATGGCAAAGTGGAAATCATGCTCGGTGAGTCTTAATTGACGAAAATATGATTCATCTTTTTCACTATTATATATACCATTAATGTATTTTTTTCATTTTTTTTTTGTACTTTTGTAACTTAACATGAACAAAACACAAAACGAACAAAAAAACGAAAGGAACAATAAACAACGCAAACAAAGCGAATAAAACAAACAAAAACAAAGAAGAAGAAAATTATAAAAAATTTGAATAAACAGCCTAAATTTTGCTAATAAATAATTTATGATTTACGAAAAACGTGTAAAAATTCTGATGAATATAAATGTATGTAAATATTTACTGTAATATGTATATAAAAAGTTTATGTAAAACATATAAATACTTAAATTCATAAAACATTAAATGCAAATATAGTGAATGAATGCAATTCTTAGTGTAAATAGTACCAACTTTCATATAATTTTTATAAACTTTGTTTTTTAATTATATAGCAATTCACAGTTTACTTAAAAGTATCAAATTGATATTAAAAGTATTAAATTGATATTAAAAGTATTAAATTGATATTAAAGTATTAAATTGATATCAAAAGTACCAAATTGATGAAGATTTTGTGATCAAATTGATACTTTTTGGTATCAAGTTGATACTTTCAAAAAAACTGTGTTAGTTTTTTCCTTTTTTTTTATACAAATGGATATTTGCGTTTTTTACACGTATATTTTTCGTAAATTGTAAAGTATTTACTAAAATTTACATGCTCTATAGGTATTTATCATTTTTACAATACTCGCAGTATGTATTGAAACTTAATGTGAATTTTCTTTCATTGTGTAGAGAGATAAAATTATTGATTACTAAAATTATGATTATTTCAAGCTACTTGAATTTCTTTATTTATTCTTTCCATTATACACTTTGCTAGTTTTGAAATTTTGTTTCGCACAAGTATCCAAAATTAATCAGAAATTATATATTATTTAACGTTATAATCATAATATATTATCTAATATTTTTGAGATGTTATATTTCTATATATTGTATATAATGAATATGCATTAATTACATTTAATATTAAACATAATGAATATGCATTCATTACATATAATATTAAACATAATGAATATGCATTCATTATGTTTAATATTAAATATAATGAATATGCATTCATTACATTTAATATTAAATATAATGAATATGCATTAATTACATTTAATATTAAATATAATGAATATGCATTCATTATATTTAATATTAAATAATTAATATATATTCATTATGTATAATATTATATAAGAAATATTCATAACATTTTTTAAATATTATATAAAAAATTTATAATTACAAAAAATAATAAAAATAATAAATGTATAAATGTAATACATAGCAATTACATCAATTGCCGTAGCAAACTCATTAGTGAAAATAGCGTAAAAAGTCCATTTGTGGAATAATGTGGACTTAATCACAAAAGTAAATCTTAATTTGCAATGACATTATAATAATATAGAGAAAAATAAACAGATATTATCGCAATGATATTAAAAGACTAAATTTAGTTCAAGTCTATATTCAGAAGCTACTTTATTATTTACAAGTTAAATATTGTTTCTAGCATTAGATTGAGCACTTCTATAATCGGACACATTTATGAAAGCGGTTATTTATTTATTGTCAAACCTCTGCAACGTTAATGACCTTTTTGTGAATAATTTCACATTTATCTTGAATCATTTTTGTTGTACATGTTTTTAGTTTATTTCTCAAGCCTATTATAGTGAAACCAAGTAAAAGTATATGATTTTCAGATTATGCTTTTCTCTCTCTCTCTCTCTCTCTCTCTCTCTCTCTCTCTCTCTCTCTCTTTCTTTCTATCATCACATGCAACATTTGTGCCTCTTCGAGGTTTGCACGCATGGCTTTAAACTTTATATGGGTCACGTGAAACAATTCTCATTTATTATTAATTATTTTCTTCACAACACTGCATTGACCCTTTTATAAGTATTGAAATTCCATTAATGACAATGACAACTTGACACGAACTTATATTCTCCAAGGCATTTATACGTATAATTATCTTTCATAAATACTAGGAAATACAAAATTTTTTATAGCGATTTTTAATGTTTGAAAATGCGAGGCTTTTTTATTCAAATTAAACGTTGTTCCGTAAATAAAAAAGCGCGGTTCCAAAAGCACGGTTCCAAAAGCACAAACACTTACTACAAAATTTCTTGATGCAATATTTTTCCACGAACATTTTTTTCCGTTTAAGCTGCGTAGGATTTTTAATGTATAAAATAACATTTAATTGGATTAATTCAATGTTACTATTGTTATTATTATTATTATTATTATTATTAATATTATTTTTGGCGTCATTATTATTATTATTATTATTATTATTATTATTATTATTATATTATTATCATCATCATCATTATTATTTCCCTGTTTAAAGAGCAATTTGGTGCCCAATTTTAGACACTTTGGCATTTGAATTAATTCTACTTTGAGAAACGATATTTTTATTCCACCTTGACATAAATTTATTATTCAGTTTTAAATTTACTATGCAAATTCGAAAGTAAAGTTTTGTTTTCGTTGATTTGAGAAAATGCATTATATGAAGAATAAATAAGATTCAACTGAGAATGGTATATAAGAAATATGTCAATTTTTTGTTATTTCTTTTGTTTCACAATAATTAAGAAAAGAAAGACGTGTTTATTGACTCAACAACTTTTATACAAAAAATAATAGGATTTATTTATATATATATTATATATTTATTTAATAGGAAAATTTATTTTCCAATTGTTTATAATTATGAAGTATTCTTTAAAATGTTTCTTTTTTCATTATGAAAATAAGGAGTTAATTCTTTTTTGCAGAAGTTTATAAAAAAGATACAATTTTCGAAAATTTTCAGATTAAGAAAAAGGATAATAAAAAAAGAGGAATTATGGTGAAGTTTAAAAGAAGAAATTTGCATTTCGAAGCTATAACATAATTTCATTTAAATTTCTCGATTTCTTTTCCTTAAAGTTGTTGACTTTGAAACTAGAAAAGAAACTTTTGTATACGTTTTTTTTTAATCCTCGGTAATGTTTTCCTTGTAGCAACTGGGAATACTCTCGTGTCAAAAAAAGAAAAATTGAGTTGCAAGAACTTTAAAGAAGGAAATGTGAGTTTCTTTTATAGTTTTCTTCTTTTCTTGTTCTTCTCTTTTTCTATATATGAAAGTAATGCATATATGTTTTTATAATTTAGTTAAAGAAAAGAAGGAAAAGTCTAGTGTCATTGAGATAAAATTTGAACATTATTTTTGCAAGTTTTAGTGCACGAGTATAGGTACATTAATGTCAGTCATCTCTCGATTCATGTAGGAGGTATACGCCAGAAACTATATTACATACTCTAAATATCACATCTGCTTTTGACAATTGAGACTTATGCATAATTGAGGGGAGATTTTCATTATACTGGTATATAAATGACTTTTAACTTTAATTCTCGGCTTCAATATAGTGCAGCTTTTTTTATCATTTTCTCATATTGAAATAATATTTGTTAAAGTTATTTTAAAGGAAAAAGTTAGAAAGTAAAATTCAGAGTGGAAATTTAAATGATGAATAATTGGTTTATTTATTGATGAATTTATTGCATTTAAGTGATTAATATTAAAAAAAAAAAATAAAAAGGATTATACCACAAACAAGCGAGTAAAAGCAGATCAAGATTAAAAAATGGTAAAATTTGTTAAACGTTTTGTTAATTTAACCAAAGTAAAATTTGTAACTATTATAAATTTGTAACTAAAATTTGTAAACTACTTAGTAAAGTTATACTTAGTAAACTTTGCCAACCGTTTAGTAATTTTAACCAACTACTTTGTAATAAGTTAACCAACTACTTAATAAAGTTAATCAACTACTTATAGTAAAGTTAACCAACTATTTAGTAAAGTTAACCAACTACGAAGTAAACTAATTAAATTTAGCTAACTCCTAAAAAATCGCACATTTTTAATACATTCTCATTATTGATGAGAATGTAATAAAAACCAAAAAAATAGTGATCCATTTTATTCAACCACAGACTTATGGTTAATATTACTAATTATTATTTTCGGTGTAATATCATATGCTTGCATCAATTAATTAGTATAACTAATTGATGCAAGCAATTGTCTATATATAGAACAAAAGTTACCTTCAATTTTAATGGAAATTAATTATTTATACTAAAAGATGACATTTCGTGTTGTAAAAAAAGAAAATTGAAAATTGATATTAGGTGATTTGAATTTCTGCATGTTATATTCTATTTATATATTCGCAATTGTCTGGAATTTCAAGTCAATGTCACTTTCGCTCAAAAATAGAATTGAAAGAGAGATTGTGAGTTATTTACTATAAATAAGTTTCTTCAATGTAATAAAATGCTCAAGAGTAAAATGGTATTATTATCCAAAGTGCGGCAACCCTACTCTTAACCTTGCACTTATACTTCACTTTTTTATATATACACAGGTCTTGAAACTTGCAGCTAATGAATATAATAAATAACAATAACAAAAGAAAATGAAAAGAAAAGAATAACATAAATATATATGCTCTTTAAAAAGGCATGTTTAAGCAACAGATGCTTCTTCATTGTCGCCAGATAACCTAATTTTGCATTGTGCTCAGTCGAGAACAATCTCTCTATTTCAAAATTTGCAACACAATGAAAGGAAGTTTGGATAAGGGAAAATTGTGAAAAAAAATTATCAATCGTTTTAAAAAAACAAGTGACAGATTTAGAAAAGTGACAAGATTGCACGCACTTTAAAAACATATAAATGATATTGAATAACTTACATTGCAAGTTGTTGATTAATTTTACTAAATATTTGGTTAATTTTACTATGTTTTTGGTTCTCATGACTAAACACTTAATAAAAGGAATTTACTTTACGAAACAATTGCTTAACTTTGCTATGTGTTTGATTAACTTCACTAAGTTGTCGGTTAACATTACCAAACGATTTGTTAGCTTTATTATATATTTGGTTAACTTTACTGTATATATGGTTAACTTTACT
>WNHD01002117.1:0-25519 GCA_011057455.1 Ganaspis sp. Gsp50
CAGAGAGTCCTTTCATCTGTAAAGTGTATGAAAAAAATATACACTTTGAACCATAGATGGCATGGTAAAGGATTGCATATTAAGAAAATCCTTTTCTGTCGGTTGCCGTTTAGAATTAAGCGGACACAAACAGACAAGAATTAATGTAATTTCAGTAAATTGGCATTTTAATGTAATGCTGATTTGCTTTCAATATTAATTTAAATAATCTGCATTTCCAATTGCCTTGGATTTCCAATTTTAACTTATCCTCAGACAAAGATGGCGGTATTTTTGACGAAAATCTTTTGCGAGAAAAATATTTTAGCTATATATAATAAATCGGATTTAATGAAACATCGTGATTACGTGAGTCTCGAATTGAGTAAACATAAATAAACATTTTTTAAAAAAGAACTTGAAAAAATGTACTTTATATTGGGGATTTCTTAACCGCATTATTTATTATATTGGTGTTGATCTGCTATAGGTACATAATAATCAAAATATAGTTTAATGCATTTCTACAATATTTTTGCAAGTCATTAAGCTTATTTTATATTGCAGTATTGTTTTCTAAGAATTTAATGAGTTTTGTCTCATGGCAATCTCAACGAAATCTAAATCTTGTACAAAATTTTAATTTTCTTAATCTTTTGCTTTAACGTTTCTTAAAAATCTACTAATTTCTGAAGTTATATTTAAACTGTGCAAACTACGAGTCAGCGAATAAACATTAAAATGCGTATGAAATTTAGGAATAGGGGAATTTGGGGCAAAACCGGCTACTTTGTCGAAAATGCTTGCTTCCAAAAAATCTGCCTTATAATAAATTCCATGAACCCTAATATTTCATCATTGGATATTTGACTAACAGAAAATAACGATAATTACTGAAAATAACATTTTTAAATAATTTAATCCATGTTTTTCAAGAAAGTGCAATGTACCCGGTTATTAATAATTTAATAATAATTATTATGGAAAAATACTCTATAATAAGTTTTAAAGAAGATATGGTACTTGTTTAAAGAAACGTCACTAAAAGTTTTGTAAGTATTTAATTTTCCAAAAAAATCGTGGCGTAATTAATCGATAATTTCAAAGTTGCATAAAATAAAACCAACATTTTTTTGTATAGTTTCCATCATTATTGGGCTATTTGATGAAGTATAAAAGATATATGTAGAGTTAAAATCAAAAGAAAATTCGTATCATAGAAAAGTAAGGGTACCCGGTTTTGCGCTGCTCTCCCCTAATGCAACTTTATCTAAAACAATACAAGAATTTAGGATTTTAGTTAACCGTAGAGTGATTTTGTTAGAGTGAAATTTGTTTTACATGTTGTTATGTAGGGTTCTTTTTTCACAAAAGAAAAGTCTGGTTTACTTAACCATATAAGATTGTTAGATGTGCTCTTCCTATTTTTGCTGGTTAAATTAACTAGGATTTCAAGTAACTAATCTTTGTTAATGTTAACCGAAATTCTAGTTCATTTAACCAGTAAAAATAAGGGTATATTTAACATTATTTTCAGGTTAAGTTAATGAGATATTGTTTTTATTGCAGTGTTAAATATATGTGCATTTACGAGAATTTTACCGTAAGTACTGATTTTAATTATTTTTCTTAATTTGCATGAATCTTTATCTTTTGCGTCACTATGTTGTTGAATACTTTTCTATTAACATAAAAACTTTAGTATTAATTTTGACCATACTGTTTGACTTTCCCAAATATTTAAAAACATCCAAATAATTATGTCGTTAAAACCCACAAAAATTAAGAATTTTAGCCAACCGGCAAATTATGAGTTAGTATAATTAGTCTTTTTTAAAGAATCTTACGGTAGCTCTTTATTTATCAAAATGTCCATTTGACCAAGAATTGTAGATAATTTTAACAAAATAAAAAGAGTCTTCTTATTTCACAGAGCTGTTGCAAAGCAGTTATTTTTCAAGGATTTTTTAATTTAAATGAGATCTTTAAGAGTACTTTGGTACATTTTCAGTTAAAAATGAACGGCATTAAAAGAAACAAATTAACTGGATTCGAATTCCATTTCTCTTGTTGCCAATTGGAAACAAGAAGTTCTGAATAATCTCCAGTTTCTTTTTCTCTTCTTACCAATCATTGAGAAAGAAATTATTTTAAAAATGTCGCGAAAACAATCTTTTATATGAATATTAATTACGGGAAACTTCTTTTAAATGAATATTAAATCAGGGGAAAATTATTTGAAAGAAGCAGTAATGATGATAATAATAACAATATTACAAATTAAAAAATCTGTGCTGGAAATAATACTAAATGATATTGGATAAATAATAATTTATAGTTATAATCATCTACTTTTATTCAATATTTGTACCATATTCTTCTTAACAAATTGCACTTTTTTCGATAATTTAATTCGGCTTGCTTATCGAAGAGGTCACTGTAGAATTGTTTTCTTTGCGAAAAAAATGCAAGGACATGATAGAAGATGAAGACAATGATCCTGAATATAAAAGGATCCTTTGTCCTCGCTTATAAGTCCATAAATGTTTATGTGTGTCAGCTGCCCATGTTACCCTTGAATGGAAATGCAAGACTTGCATGGTCATTCCCTTGAGACAATATAACATCATATTACGTATACCCGTTACTCTTATGTTTATTCCCCTCAAATTTTCACACTATGTAACAGAATTTCACTCGCCCCTACTTGGCGCCATGTCCGCCAACGTCACAGTTATTTACATGGCGCCAATATTCCGGATTTATCATTCAGGTATTTCGATAGATTGATTTATAGTTCCTCGTTTCTTTTATAAATCTTGTTTTACTTCCTAAGTGAACACGTGTTTCTATTCCCGTAAAATTTAAACCATTACATAATATCCACTTAAAATTTATAAAAAAAAACATTAATTTATTTTACGACCAGGTGGTTCAAAATAGATTCATGTGTAGGTAAATATTTTGCTTTGATTTTTATTTATGTGCATTCTTCTGCTTTTGACGCATTTTTTAATATTATTTATTATCTGATTTAATTATCTTTTAAATTTGAATAATATTTTCTTATTTAATTAATTAATTTCTTTGATTTATTAAAGAATTTATTTATTTAATGTAAAATTGACTTTTCAAGCAATGAAAGAGTTTTAAATGTTTAATGAAAAAAGTCCCGGGATTAATGAAATAATTTTCGTAAATTGATAAGAAATTAGTTATTGAAAATGTAAATTATGCAAAGATTAGTTATAAAGTTCTTGGAGTTCCAAAAGGGAAATGATTATTAATTTGCAATTTATCGATTGGTTTATTGCATGTCCTGCACTTAACGTCCAGGGTTAATGAGAAGCTTCAGGAAGAGAGTAGTTATGCAAGTGGATAGAACTATATGAACCTGATGGTTACGGAGGTACCCGCTCAACCGGAATAGTTTAGTTGTTGTAAATAAACAAATGTTGTTTACAAGAATCTGAATTACGCGCAGTTAGCAGAGACGCATATATTATCGTACCCCTTTTAATCAATTTTTGTCTTTAACACAACATTTCTTATTCAACATCATTTTTATTTGCTTCGCAATTTTTCCTGGAATTTCTTTCTTGCTTTCATTGCAATCTTTTTCTTCCCAGAGCTTCCCAATTTTCTTTTTTAAACACAAATGTTTACTTGAAAATTTTCCTCCAATATAAATTTTTATGTTTATAAAAAAAGTTTTTCATGGCAAATATATTTTTTAAGAAATTTTTTTAGTTAAAAGAAATGTTAAAAATGAAATGAAATTGCTATTGAAAATTAGAAAGTTTGTTTTCAATTAGTTTTCAAGAAACTCTAATTAATGGAGAAAAAATGAAAATTTCTTGGCAAGTTTCATAAAGGTTTTGAGACAAAGACGATTAAATGATTTAAATTTGTCATGATAGGCAAAGCAGAGATGAGATTGACTCTACTTAGACGCAGGATTTCTCTAGATATTTCTACTTAAAAGTTGGGTTGTAATTAAAACTTGAATCCAACTTCAATATTGAGCAAACAAGATTAAAATTAAGGTACATGAACTGGCTTCTTTGCAATTACAATTTAGAGTTTGGCTGTTTTCTGTAATTAATTTCTATTCATTTGAACGTTAAGAAAAACATAAATTATCGTTAGTAATAACAGTGATAAAAAAATTAATTTATATCTAATATTGAAAATGCAAAGCTTCATATAAAAAAGATACATACAAATTAAGAAAAATACAAAATAAGAATCTTATCTTCATACAAAATAAGAATCAATGCATCTTCTGTGAGGAAACAAAAAATACAAATAAATATAAACGATTGATTACTTACAAACTATTGATGACTATTACTAAATGAACAAAAAATAATAAAAGTAAAGATTACAGATGACAATAATGTGAAATAAACTTACATTGACTAGTATTTGTAGAGCCTCGACATAAGACCGTTCTGTATCGTAAAGTTCAACGACAACGTGCGTCCTTGTATCCTGTAACAAAAAAATAGTTCCATTAAAGCATTTAAATCGAAATTTTTCAATAATAAGTTTGTTTTATTTATTCACAATGAGAATAAAAAATAAACAAATTTTTCTTATCAATATAATTTTTGAAACTGTGTGTTCAAAATAATAATACGAATAAAAAAAGTATTTTTATATTTTTGTTTTTATAATAAATCAGGTGTATTTATATTATATTTATTTATATTTATTTATATTTGTTTATTTTTAAAATATTTTTATAATATTATTACATTTTTCTTATGCCTCTATGAAACTACCATTATTGTAGTATTAAGAGGATCTTCTGAACACCAACCTCTATTTTAAATTTTGTCTTATAAAAATTTCTTGCTTACTTTTCTTATCTCAATAATTCAAGAATAGTTAAGAGACGAATTTATTCTAAAACGAATTCATTTGCTACAATGAAAATAAGTGTATATAAAAATGTCTAAACAAAATATAAATATATATTTTCAAAAGCTCTGGGAGGAAAAAATTATAAATTCAGCCTCTATAGCGATATCTCTGTATAACATACTTAGCCATTATTCTATTATCGTTGAACAATTATTCCATTTTTGTCTTATTATTCAAAAACTAATGTCTGCATAAATTAATTGTTATTTATACTTTTATAAAAGAGAGATAACAAAAGGTCGGCATCGTTTGAAAGCGACATTCCACAACTTGAGAACGTAACTGATTTGTTATCGGAAACAATTGTCTCAAGAACAATCATATTGAGAAAAGCTGGTACTGGTTTTAACAACTTTGTTGCTTCATGGCCTCGATGTTCACATTGAATTCACTAGATCCACGTTGCAGGCCCAACAATAGTTGCACACGCATGAGATGCTCTTTTATACGTAAAAATCCAAGCACGTGTATCAAGACAAAAGTTGTGGTTTGTAGCTTCGCGAAAAAGACAAATCGACAAAACTGAATAATCTCAATAAACCTGACATTGATTGATATAAATAACTAGAATAGGGATTTATGCACAGAAACAACTCTACTTTAAAAATGAGCCATTATCTCGAGATGAAAAAAGAAAGACAAGTAGTACAAGTAAACGTATTCTCATCCTACAAGCCAACTTATTACACGAAAAGAAAATTCTATGTAAAATTCCTTTTCTGCTAACTATAAAAGGGACGTAATATTTAGTCAACCAAATACCATATGCTAGCTGATAATTTTTATCAGATTTTGTATTTATGCATAGTCTGGTAAAATTGCAATACGGCATGGTAACATTTGGGTAACTAATGACATATTGCATCGCTTTTGTAATAAACAACTCATGAATTTTTAGCAATTTTTTCTTTCTCTGTAAATTTTATTGTTTAAAATATACTATTTTTGTCTTTCTATTTCACGTTACTAATTGTTCATAATTACTTATACAATATTATTACTAATAGTATTATTGTTGTTTACTTTCACATCAGCTGTTAATATTATCATCATTACTATTTATTATTATCTTTAATATTATTATTATTATTATTACTGTTGTTATCTTTATTATTATTATTACTTTATATTATTTATTTATTTAATAGGGCGTGATGCCCTTTGAACCCTAAAAAGTAAATAAACTTGATTCTAATTATTTTTTAATTTAATTTAAAAATACTTTCTGATTTTTAAAACGGGAAATTTGAGGATGGATTTTAAGATTATATTGACATTTAAGATCGTATTATTTACCAATCCCAGGTTATAAAAAGGTACCCTTTGTGAAAATATAAATGATGGGATATTAAATTTATAAAAAAGTTAATTAAGAATTGAAAAATAATTAAATTTAATTTGAATAAGGCGAATTTACCCACCACTGACTTCAGGAAACAATCACCATCGTCACTTCCTTCTGAAGATTGACTACAAAGTCTTTCTTCTAAACTCATACTTAATTTTATCACACAATTTCTGACGTATTTTTTAGTCCCTTGTACTTTTTTCCAATGTTTTTTGTGTTGCTAGAACTATACACGATAAAAACTATTGCACTTAATTTGCAGTAATTTATTTTCATGTATTCTAATTGTTTAATCGTAAATTAATTTCTTTACTATTCTGTCAGATTATCATCTCACATCATTAGTTTTGTTTTATTTTCTGATATTTTTTAACTTATTTATTTCAATTTTGACTTGTTTTCTCCCACCTAATTTATGACTCGAAGTTTATTATTATGTTTATTTGTCATTTATTTATGACATATTTTCATTTATTAAAATACTTGAAAAATTGATTATTGATACTATTTTAAAACAATTTCTCTAGTAGTTAAAAAAGTTGTAGAGCAAACGCAAACATTTGAAATGAAAAGTAGTTTAAAAATGCGAGTCTAAAATCCATTTGCAAATAATTGCACTTTTTAAATTCATACTGAAAGTTAAATAATATGAAGGATTCCTTTTTCAAAATATATTATTTGTTTCTGAGAAAAATGGTTCTTCTCTATATGCAAAATATTTTCTCTCTAAATCCAAATAATTCAGATTCACTTATTGCAAGTCAAAAGTTTCTCATTGCTCTTAAAATAAGTGAAATTTCACTTTAAAATAAGTTAATTTTCATTTATTTTAAGTGCTTTTTTGAGGGTTTTTAATTTAAAATTAGTAGAATTGCATTTGTTTGCATTTAGAGATTTTAATATAAAAAATTAGCTTTTATCTGATACTTAATTAGTATTAATTATTGCTTGAAAATTTGAAACCTATTTGCATTATCTGATACTGGACTTTTTTATAAGGCTTTATAACTATAATTTATTAGACGTTTTCTTACAAATTAGAATTCTTATAAATTAGAAAAACTTTAATTGACTTATTTGCTAGACACGTAACAGTAATAATCAAAAATATACTTTTTTCCAAACTTTATTTTCAAAACGAATAAAAATACTTAATAGTTCCAGAGTTTATTGGCAGTATTTGTAAATCAAGAATAAAATAAAAAAATTCTGGTCAACTTAACCAGAAAATGAATGTTAAATATGCCATTACTATTTTTTCTGGTTAAATTAACTAGAATTTTGGTTAGGTTGGTCGGAAGTTTTGCTAAATTAACAAAACTTCTAGTTGGTTTAGCCAGAAAAAATAGAAAAGGCATATTTAACATTCTTTTCTGATAAAGTTGACCAGACATTTTTTCAGTGTATTCTTTTTTTAATATTCATAAACTTAATAGCTTACATTTCTTATTAAGAAAAGTTTTAAACATTAAAATTTATACTCTCATTATCCATCTGGTTAACACTTTTCACACCATTGCGTACTACCACCAATCACGTGTTTCTCTCCCCACAAACCAGAAAACATTTCGCACGTGTTTATTGTCGCAATTAATATTATAAATTTATATATTCAACTTTTTATTTATACATTATTTCATCTATTTTTTTTAAACATAATTTTATTTTTTATATAAAAATGTTTACAATCAGATTTATATGAAAGAGACTGCAATTAATTTTAATTAATTAATAGGAATAAAAAACTAAATTTTAAATATTTTTTTTTATTATGATTTAGAAATGTTAATTTTTCCGTTAATTCCGTTAGTACCGTGAGTAACCACGACGGGATAAAACGTGCAGCAACAGGCATTACATCCCCGATACTATTCCTTTCAACGCAACGGGGTTGATCGATGCCTTTAAGTGGAAGAGAGAAGGAAAAGGCAACTCGGAACGCCGGCGCGTAATTTAACACGTTGTTGCTTTCGCAAAAAAATGTTTCCCGCTAGTAAAAACTAAGCGTGTTTTAATAATAATTTATTTACACTTTGATTATGATTAAAAGTGTTTCAACCGTAAATCGCAAAAAAATATCGGAAGAGCAATTAAAAAAAACTAAGAAGTATTTACAAAAAACTATTTTTATTCAGTGAATAAAGAATTAATTAATTTAAGCGCAGCTGCTCGAGATTCAAGATTCTGGGAAAATTGCCGTAATTGAAGAAACAATTTGACACCTTTATCTCTTATTTTTTCTCTTTGTTTTCTTTTATAACCTTCTTTTCCATTTAAAATTCATTGATAGAAGTAAATTAAACTGCAATTATTATTAGTTTTATGACTTTTAATTAATTTGTGACTATTGACTATCACTGTTTAATTAACTCTAATCTAGAATATAATCATATTAATATGATAAACAAAAGATTCTGTTGCCAAATTGTAATTGCAAATTGACACTTGATAATTACTTTCCACATCAATTTTGATGTTAAATATTTTTAAACCAAGTTTTTATACAAAGTGGCACCTAAGGGGTACCAAATGCAATTTTGCTTGTGTGGTGTTCTGGCAAGGGGGTTTATTAACGGTTCAATAAAGAAAGATTCTGTCCATACTTTGAATTCATTTAATTACAGTGTTTTTGTTTCAAAACTTTTTAATTGAACTGACGAAATTCAATTATTAACTTCAATCATAACAATTATGACTAAAATAATCATTATTTTGTCAGTAACTAAAAGATTTATTATTAAAGCACAATTAAATATTAAGTTTCAAATTATTTTTAATGAGTATCGCTTCAAATCCAAATTCTTCAAAAGCGTCTTAGCTATATCGAAATTTCATTGACTCCAGAGTCCAATTCATAAAATATCATACGAAACTCATTCGCAAAATGACGTTGATGAACAGGAATTTGTGCCTGAATTTATTTTCTTTTGCGCGAGATCACTATCAGGAAACAAACGATTAGACAATTTCGAGTTTATAGACGTCACGAAGAATTGGAGCTCGGTAAACACAATGTTTTTGTCGTATGAATGTCAGTCTATTTTTTGCAGAGTGATAGTAGTAAAGTTGGTATTCCTTGATGATCATTCATTCATCCGGTGGATACGCATAACCAAACTACTTGGCCAAGAAATCAGGATCGAACCTCATATATACACATTTGTCGGGTGTTCTAATTTTGAACGAATGAATGTAGTAGGAGTTTCTGACGTGGCCACCTGGTGGGCGATGCCGGAACTTACACCTGCGTCAATGCGAATCACGCGTGCTTTGTCTATTTCAGCTCCTAACTGTCATTCAAAAAAGTCTTTATTCAACTTTTATACAATGATATTATTCCCCTCCATTATTAGAATGCATTATAGTCCGACATCCCTTTTCAATAATATTCATCAATGCATAACTTTAAACATTATATTGACAACTCTTGACGTTTGGGTCAAGAAAAATAATTAATTTTGTATTCTGAAATTCGAAAGTTACAGTTCTTTTTGCGATTTTTGAAATTTACTTTACTTTGTTATTATCTTGAGAATAAATATATCTTTTGAAATACCAGAAAAAAAGTGATAAAAGTATTTTTTGAATTTCTAATTCGATGTAATTTCCTTTGTAGATTTTTTTACATTATCTAATCTTTTGCATGTAATTTATGCGTAAAATATATAAAAATAATTTTGTCTACTTTATTTTTGAAGATTTTTTTTATTGTTTTTGTATTTTCTTCGTGTAATTCTCAAACTTTTTCCATCTTGCTCTCCTAGTTGTTAAATGTTCTATATCTAGAGGTCATCAATTCATAAGTTTAAAAGTAACTTATTTAATTTTAACCAAGTCAAACATATCTTTGATAGACATAAATTATCTTAGACATATTCCCGCAATATTTACAAACTGTTTTATATTCTGTTTCTCTTTATTGTTGAACGAAAATTGGTTTATACATGCACATTAGAGACACGTTTTTACCTAACATATATTTCAAATTACGCAAGTTGGCAACACTTTCCGCAGGTGGAAAAACAGAAAATTCTTCCTCTTGTAAAAGATGTGTGAATAATAAATTGTTCTTTGTGGCTACAATATTCTCTTAAGTTTCAATCTTTCAAAGTAAAATTATTACTTCGAGTCTATTTCCTTCTTTTTTTCAATCTTCCAAAGTAAAATTATTACTACGAATCTATTTCCTTCTTTTTTTCTAATTTTATTTTCCTCGTTGTTAAATTTTTCACTTATCAAACGTTTTACTGTCTACGATTTACTTATTTTATTATTATAATTACCAAAAATGAATAAATTCGAGAATAAATTTTATTATTTTTATCGAATAAAAAAGTAAATTTTAAAAACTTTTTTCCGACTGTGTTAATGTTTAAAAAAAAATGTGTCTCGAGCCAGTACAGATTTATAAAAACAGTTTCAGTTTTTCATCTACAAATTAAAATTGACCGACGAATATAGTGATTTTAGTTCAAGTTTCAGTAGTCATTGGATGCAAAATTCTTGATATAAGACAAGAATTTCCAATCCTAGTTCATTCGGTATTGAAGAAAAAAAATTAAATTAGGCATACCCCCTTGTTCCAGGCTAGCATCCAAGTATTGCTGAAAGTTATTTTTAAGAGATGTTCGTCGATTTTATTTGGCTCGAGTCACAACAATTTTGTGCATTTTAATCCCCACGGCACGTCTCCAGAAAATTGTCCTGTAAACATGTCAATAAAAATTGATTCTCTGTCGACAAATTCTTTCCTGCATTGTATCTTTGTTTTAAAATGAATCTCTTGCACTTGCTAATTTTGGGTCTGTGAAAAATAATAGAAATATTTAACAATGTTAAAAGGACCAAATTGTGCTTTGTTTTCTCTAAAAATAGAAATTCCTGGTGACTCATTTCACTCCAGTGATTTCAAATTGTTACGATTCTCTCCAAGTCAAGCAAGTTATAGTCGTGCAACTATAATAAACTTGCACCAGAAACAATAGGTTTTCGACCTACCAGGAGGTCTTTATGTTGAACTATAACTCATCAGCGAAACATGTACGCTTACACGCTTCATTTAAAACGTCGTTAAATTTTTACTATGCAAGTAGAATTCATCACTTGCTCAACACATCTCAATACCAACTTCCTCTATCTTCACTGATTCTTACTTTCTGCTGCGAAATTGAAAAAGACTAGCTCGTTTTTCCTGAATTTGTATACATTTTCGAATTGAGTTGAGTTTTTAGAAACTTTTGGGTTTTCTTTTTGTAGATAAGAAATAAAAGGCAATTTTCTATTGGGAGCTTTTATGAAAGTAGTAAAAAGTGGGTTGTGTTTGATTTTTCAAAAACGCGAGAGTCAAAAATGTTTGAAAAGTACGGTAAAAGTTTTGTGTCGTGATTTTCAACATGAGAAGATTATCTTTGAAAATAAAAACTTACATTCCGTTGAGCTGGAGCACGAGCAACTCGCTCAGAAGATCCTCGTAGAAGTTCAGCTAATAATTCCGGACTAGGTCCAGGCAAACCTTCTAATTTACTCGGACTAGAAGTTGTCCTGTGATGACAAGGAGTTGGTGGCTCGGAATTACTATTTGTACTCGAATTAAAAGACAGGTTCGCTGAAATTTTTCTTCTTGGATGAAGCCCTTCCTCTAGACTCATATCAGTCGTTCGTGGTTTTGCCATTTCCGCTTCGAGCATCTGTCCATAAGGTCCTCTTAAAGGCCTCTTACTGTATCTGAAAGTATCGTAATTTTTTAATAAAGGATTTATCTATTTGCTGTAAATTTGTTTAGTGGTTCTTCACAAATTGTTAGAATCTTCAAATTCACCTTCTGGGAATTTGACCCTCACAGTCAGAAAGATCACTAGGCGTTGCTGGAGGATCATCCTTCTCTTCACTACTTTGAGCTGCGAGTTTGCTTCGATCGATATCTGAAGGTTCGGGCCATTGAGTTATGTAGACTCCTTTTCTTCTTTTGCTGGTATCACCACGATATCTTCTCACTTTTCCTGCAGGTGAAGAAGTTTCTGAAGCTGCTTCACTCGGAGCTTCACTCCCTTCACTGGCCTGACTCAACCTAGGCTCCTCAGCTGGTGGCGTTACTATTACCTCATGTGGTTCCAGTCTCATTTCTAAAAAACGATTGAGCAATTCTTATTATAATGATATAATAATTAAATTTATTATCAAGTTTAATAACTTAAACACGTTGCAGTTAAAAATATTTACAAACAAAAATATTTAGAAACTTGTTTATCCGGAATGTTTGCTAAAGGTCATTCCGGTATCGAAAAATCCGAATAAGCAGACTGGAGAAATTAATTTTCGAAACTCTTCAAGGAGAAATTTGTTTTAGAACAATAAAAACAAACTTCTAAAAACGTAAATAAATGTTTATGTAAAAAATAGTTAAAAGATCTGTTTAAAAAGTAAAAATTAAAAACTTAAACTATGCAAATAGAATCGAATTATGTATTTGTCTTAATAAGTGGTATGGATAATCGCGAATCCGGAAAACTGAGGACCAGATAAATGGATTTTTACTGTAATATTTTTAGCCATTTGTGTTATGCGGATTCTTAACGTTTTAATCCATTAAGGATTATTTATAATAACAAGTTCTTCACAATTTATCAAATTATTTTTAAATCCATTTAATTATCAAATTCATTAAATCAAGATTAATAGATTCCTGTTCCAAAAATGACACGTCATTAAAATATTTTCGTCTCAATGTTTGTCACTCAAAGATTATAACATTCCACAACTCGAAATCAATTTATCTTTATGAGGGTGGAACTATTTTTGGTACATCATCAATGCAAAGATTCTGAATTCTGAGATACAAATTTGGAAGTTGAAAAGCAATGCTTAATCATCCGATTATCATTTTTTGTATTTGAAAATGTGGAAAACAATGGACATTTTTACTGTCACAATACCAATGAAATATCTTAGAATACCTTAGTTCTAAAATTATCTAAAGCAGGTTAACCTTTTTGGCCAGGATCTGAAATACGGGTTTCAAAATGTCGATTATTGACTGGTATGGAATCGTTGGTAACTTCAGGTTGAATCAAGTCGACTCTGGGTTCAGGAATTTCGTGAACTTGAGGTTCTGGGCTTGTTAAAGCACTAGAGGTGGCAAGACTGTCAGATCCATCACTTCTTGGTCGAAGCTCTCCAAGACCAATTTGTGGAACCCCAAGACCTTCAGCTGACCCAACTGCACTATCCAGACTGGGTGTTGAAGCTCTTGGACTTTGGTGATTTGGACTATTGCTGTTTCTAGGTGTCAAAACATCTGCATTTATTTCTCCTCGTCGTCGTGGTAAAGTGCTAGCTCTTATTTCCTTTTCATCTGTCGGATCGGAATTGGACTGTTTCAGTTTCTGTCGATTCGCTAAAACTGAAAATAGTCCTCTAAAATTAATTTTAAATGCAAGTTTGAGTAATAAAAATCTGTATTCAAATTTTTAGTTTTATAATTTAGATTTTTCGAAACAAAATTTTCCAATACAAATTTTCTAGATGAACAATATTGTTTGTAAAGAAGTTTTGGAAATATAATTTTGCGCGAGAGACTAGGATCTTCACTTCCAGAAACCTGAGTTAGGTTTCCGGTCGAATTTTCATTGCGAACGTAAACGTGCTTTCTCTGTAAAAATAGACGGGGTTTTCAATCAGTAAAACCGCTCTCGAATAATTCTATTTTTGGAGGATATAGCTTGGCGGTCAGAATTCATTTCGGAAAGTATTTTAACCGAAGAATTGCAAACTGGAAGCCAAATTATCCGGAGAGACAAATTCTTTTTTTCGTCATTCTTACTAAATCTCGGACCACGAACTAAAATAGTGTATTCATAAAATATTTCCTAAGGTTCATCAATTTCAAATCTTGAATCCCGGGCTTATTTTTAGTACTGGAAATTCTTTCAGATTCAGAAATAAAATTCTTTTCACGGATAACGCTATTTAACTTGAGCTTGAGCTACAGAAACTTGAGGGGATAATTCTTACGAAATTCGGTTTTTCAAAAAGAGAGAAATAAATAAATGTAGTGAAAAGTTTTGAGTATTAATAAAAATAGTATTTAAAAAATATTCAAATTTTTGTATGTTTTGCAAAAATTAATAATATAAATAAATAATAAAATGTTTATTGAGAAAAGAAGCATTCGAAAGGAAAGAAGTATTTTTAAAATGTAAGACAAACTGTTTTAGCTCGAGTCAATGTCACAAGTTCAGATGCTTATCTCGGTATACACTAAAGTTCTTGATCTTATCTTCACCGAAGCTTTTTGTTATTTACAATCGTAGCGTTTCATATCACGATGCTGTTGATAACAAGTGTCACAAATTTGCCTCAATTTTTTAAAAAACCTTGTTTCAAAACAATTCGTTTGATGTTAGAAATCTTTTGTCTTATTTTAATATACTTTTACGTAATTTCAATCGTCTTCAATCGAAACCTTCAAAACAAAATACTTCGTTTATTTTAAAAAATCTTTTTCAATCGAAAACAATCTAAAATTTTTTGCTATAAAGTAGAAAGTTTATCTTCTTTGCTAATTGAAAACTATTTTCATTCTGTCAAATGCGAAATTGTACTTTTTTTCCTTGAATTGTATTTTTGGCGTTTCTTTTTATTCCGTCAAGCCCAAGGAAATTGGCAGTTTTTCATAGATATCTGTAATATAATAATTTTCTACAAATTGGAGACACGTTTGAAACTACAAACTCCATCTGGACTTAAAGCGTATTAAGGACGTCTAAAGTTGAGAGACGAGGCCGTTTGTAGACGACTCGTGGACGTCTTTTTGCTTCGCGCTGTCTGGGGCCAAACTATGTGTAGTGAATTTCGACCACGCTGTTGATATTCGCGTCCATAATGCTTTTACAGAGTAGGGAAAGAAAACAAACGTGGCTAACGATTGAAATGAACGCTTAATGCTTGTTACAAAACGGAAGAACAAATCGAAGAATTTTTAGATAAAATCAACTGCTCTATGAAAATATTTTCCTCCAGTTATCACCATTTGATGCCAGATGCTCTTTATAGTCGTATAAATTAAAATACTTGTAAAAACCGTATCTACTTCCTTTAAAAAAATAAAAAATAAAAATTAGTCACTGAAACAAGAGAACTGTTGGAATATCCAGAATTTTGGTTAATTTGTTATTCTAGTTAGATTAACAAACAATTTGGTCACTAAAACCAAAAATGTAGTTCAATTGACCCTATTCCTGATGAATCTAAATATATTTCTAGTTATTTTAATTAAAAAGAAGAATTAAGATTACATTAATCAAAAAATTGTTAAACTAACCACGGATCTAGTTATATTACCCGTACAGTTATATTTAGATTTATCGTAATTCTAGTTAGATTAACTATAAATGTGCAGTTAAACTACAATTCTAGTCAAATCAATCACGGACCACATTTGTTTATATATTGATTGCTGTTTTCGTCATTTCAGTTTGAATTTAAAGCTAATTGAGATTCTTGTTAAATTAACTGCCTGTTATTTCTAATTAACAGTTCTAATTATAATAGACGTAATTCTAGTTCCATTTACTACAATTCTGGTTACATGAATTATTGCAATGTTTTGTTAATTACAGTTTTAGTTAGAATGGCTACTCTCTAAATCTGAATCAGCGAAATTCCGCTGATTCTCAGCGATAAGTGAGCCACTTATTCAAATCAGCGTATATGTGCTGATGTTTCAGTGAAACATAACCTAAAAATCCGCTGATTCTCAGCGTATATGCGCTGATTTGAAAAAGTGGCTCACTTATCGCTGATTCATATTTTTTTGGTTACACTAAACAGATCTCTAGTTAGTTGTCTGTGGTTTTATTTTAAGCTCATATTGAACATATCGTTCATCATGAACATCACTTGGAACGAAACCCTTGTTGTAATGTACTTCGCACTTGAATATAACGAAACAAGTTGTCCTCTGCTAAACAGAGTCCTGATCTAGAGTAACGAAATGCCTCTATGATTCGCTCAACAAAACCAGTCTCTTCTAGTGCGCTTTTTCTTTATTCAAATGAACGACTTAATTATAGATTTATCATCCGATGATTCTTTGCCACTAATGCAGCTTTTGAGCATGCCCAAACTTTTCTAGATATGTTAACCATAATTTTATTTATATTAATAACATTTATGTCATAGCAACTTGAATTTTAGTTATATTAACTACAAATTTAGTTACATTAACTACAGTTTTAGTTATATTAACCACAATTTTAGTTATATTAACCACAATTTTAGTTACTTCGACCCAAATGTTAGTTAAGCTGATTAGAATTTTAATTCCGTTGATATTACAACGTCAGGCATACTTTAAAATAAAATTCTGCTGATTCCAAGCATATTTAAATATACTAACAAAAGTATTTCATGTTAACGAGAGGTTTTTTTAAATACTGATTTTCGCAATCCCTATTTGGAATAAGTCTTGTTGAAGTGATTTACTCTTGTGAGTTTTATACCTTGATTGAAATCCACTTGTCCAAAGGAAGCACTTCTGTAAGGTGTACTGGTTCTGTGAAAGCAGAGAAAGGGTCCACGTGGTTCCAATCTTGTGATGGCATCTCTGGCTTCGCTCTCGTTGCTAACAGGTTCGTGAAAATCGACTGTCACACCTCTTGCACTGTCTACCATAGAATCACTGTATTGCCTCAAGTGCCTGCCACCATTGTTTGGTTCACTTAAAATATCAATATCACTCACATCAGCACTGTTTCTTTGCTTTGATTTATTCGTATTTGAACCATTTTTTGCCCACACCACTGAATCAACACTGGCTGATGATTTTCTGTTATGTTCCACAGGATCACCATACATATCATCACAAACACTTTCACTTCTAACAAAAGTTTTCGCATTAATCTCTGACCCATGACTGCCTTCACTGAAGGTGTTGCTTCTACACGATGGCAGGCTATCATAAAGATTGCAATCCTGAATCGCTGTTTGTGGAGACTGCAAAATAATATGAAATTAATTAGTCGTTTATTGGGAAAGATTTATGTTAGTGGATGGTGTTTTGTAATAGATTTTTTTAGTTTATGTTTACAGTTGGTCTAGATGGTTAATCGTTTGATCTAATTTTATACACAAAAGGTTAGGAATAGTTTTGATCTAATCTAGATTTCCATTGGGCGTTTGAAATATGAATAGATATTAATCTTGATTTTAAATTGATGTTAAGTTGGTTTGCGTTTTTACTTTGGCTAGATTACTTTAGGGTTGATTAAGTTTAATCAGATTAGGCTAGATAAGTCGGTGAAGGAATTAGGATCGTGATTATCTTGAAGAGGATTTGATTAAGTTAACGACAGTTTTTGTTAACTACAAGTTGATTAAATGTTCTGCCTTTTATGATGACATTAGTTTAGATCATCTATTAACTGCTTAGAATGCTTTGGTGTTAAATTCTATTGTCTGCAAACTGATCAGTGTTACTTTTTTAATTCTCTGCTAGCTGATCAGTGTTAATTTCCTACAATCTGATGAATGGTAATTCTTTACAAGATTATCAGAGTTGATTCCCTACATGGTGATCAAAATTAATTCCCTACATGGTGATCAAAATTAATTCCCTACGTGGTGATCAAAATTAATTCGAACCTTCTAAAAGATATTTTGAATTAGTATCTCCTACTCCTTATCGATTCATTAGAAGACTAGATCCTTTATCAATAACTTCCATGAGAAAATCCTAGATCTTTGTGGCTATGCGGTCTTTTCGATGATTATCGACATAGGTCATAATATAGTTACAAAACTATCAGCCTTGATCATCTGCAAAATGATGAACCAAAATCATCTTCAGAATGATCATCAAAAATCATCTGCAGGTTGAACCTGGATCATCAATAAAATGATCATTCTAGTTCATCCGCAAAATGACCAGCTAACCTCATTTACAAAGTCATCAGCAGTAGCGATGAAACTAAATCAGCCTGAGTCATCTGCAGAATGATCAGAATTAGCACTAGATCATCTTTATGGGACGTTTCATATGTTGGGGAATTTTTGAATTTCAAAATTCAGTAATACTTGGATATTTTGGTGTATAAACGTATCAGTGGAACTGAATCATCATTTTTGGAAGTTGGTCAGATGTTTTTAGTGCATAGTTAGACTGCATAGTTAGACTGAAGTTGTTAGTGAAAGATTATCAGCAGATTGAGAGCATAGCAAGTAACCAACCTGTGGATTGTTTGATGAGAGGTTTTGTTGGCATCCGCTCGAAGGTGGTGGTGATGTTTGCACACGCGAAGGTCGTCGAGGCGGAGGGACGGGAGCTGGTCCTTTGAGCTTTTCCGTCAGTTCACGAAGGCGCTCGGCTTTCTCGCTGCGGGGGCCGGAAGAGGATTTTTTGCCGCTTCCTCCTCCACCCCCGCTCCATCGGAATCTATGAAGTCGGTCCACTGCTGTCACTGATGGATCCTACAACAGATGCTCATAGATTTTCACAAAGTTTAGACATCCCTGTCATCACAGAATCTCTTTATTACTTGATTTATTAAAGAAGCTTATTACTTGATCTTGATATTGCTTGATCTATTATAGAACTTCGCTATTTGCTTCATTAGGGAATACTTGATCCATTATAGAATCTCGGTACTTAATATAAATCTAATTATTTTACACATCAATACAACATTTATACTTGATGCATTATAGAATCTCAAGACGATTCATCTCATTGTTGGATTAATTATGAAATATCAAAACTTGATTTATCTCGTTCGATTAATTATAGAATTTCGCAACTTGATTCGTGACATTAGCTTCACTGGAATGTACAGAACAAGAGTTGTGACAAAATGTATCGAACAATATGATGGAATTGTGAATTTTGTTGGAGAGTAACCTTGAGGTGAATGATACCTGCAGTTTTAGAGTCTGGTGTTTGGTCCACTGAGCGAGTTGTCGCGGCACAGAGACGGACTGTGATACTGAAGTAGTTGCCGTGGTCGCAGCCGACGTTGACGTTGCCGTCGTCGTTGATGACGAGACGATAGATGAGGGAGAGGTGGAAGATGATGTTGGCGCTGATGATTGTGACTGTGGACCGTGGTCGACGCTGAAGCTGGTACTGGTGCCGCTACCCGTTTGCAGCCACCCGCGGTTATTATTAGCGTTTGAGTTTGGCGGCAGTTGCGTCGCTGGATCCACGGTTGCCACTCGAGTGGGAGGTTGAGGTTGAGGTAAAGTAGGAGAGGTCGGACCCACGTTCGACGATAATGGAATTCGCGATAAAGGCAGTCGAGATCGTGGACCAATGCAGCAGCAATCTGTCACGCTGTTGACGAACTCGATAGATCCGCTCTTCTCACTAGACGACTTATCCGTCAATCGCTCACGAGAATCGCTATCTCGTGAATTTCTCTTCCTTCTTCGATCTTGACCCTCTTTCCGGGAGTTCGTCAACGCCAAACTGTCCTGCAACCAAACCGTCAATCTTTCACAATTATTATTCCTTAACATGCTGAGGTGCAAAAAGGAATATTTGTAAGGAGAAGCTGGTAAATAGGGCGCAGGAATTCGAAATTGTCACAATATACTGATAAGAATATTAACGAAGATTTAAATAAATAATTTATCATTGTTCTTTTAAATTGAAAATGTCGAAGCAGTGAAGATTAGTAAAATGCAATCTTATCAGATGAAATGATACATGATTTCTTGTTTACTGATTAAGGACTGAAGCCTCTGTTAACATATTCAATATTTACGTGTTTATCTTTGTAAATTTAAGTTATTTGAACAAAAATTAACTATGTTAATTGTTCACTTGCATTAATAGAAGAATGAGTATTTTAAGTAGTGCGAATTTTTTAGAAATCCAGAGGATTTTTACAAAACAATAAAAATATACAATTCAAATGATAAAAATAAAGAGTAGTATACATGGAAAGATTAAAGTAAATGTAACTTTTTTCGTTTCGTGTTCAAAAAAGAATGATTTGGACGAGACTGAACTGCTTATACTAGTTGGATACATCATAACTAAAATGTGTGCACGTAGGCATGCACATGAGTGCTTGTTAGTGCACTGTTGGTAAGGTGACGCCGTCTCTTCTCATGAACTCGTTTGAGATAAACTCTTCTGAAATGTATCTCTGGCACATAATGCACCATTCCTTTTAAACAAATTAAACAAATTTTTTTTCTTTTAAATAACAGTTTCCTAAACTTTTCACATTAGTTATACTTTTCTCATTAATTTTACTCTCCTCCTTAATGTTACTCTCTTAAAGTTTCTCTCTTAAAGTTACTCTCTTCTTAAATGATATTCTTCCTTTTTGCCCCATATTTTTCTACTTTCTTAAATTTCCCGTTCAGTTTAACAATTAGGAAGTAAAAATGATACAATTCTTGAAGGGTATAATAAAACAAAAAAAAAGTAGCATTGAGAATTATTACAGAGTGGAAACAGTAGTACAAGTATTGTTCTATTCTTTAAAGTAATTGTACACTTGGAGTATTATTAAACATAGTAAAGTTGAGGTATAAACCTTTTGGCGTGAATTTGTTAGACGTTTTGTTAGGCAAGTGGTATAGCTAAGGAAAAACAGAGCGAAAGCCAAAGTGGGGAGAGATAATCAAAGTGGGGAGATGAGAGTATGAAGGAAACAATTATAAGTTTTTTTATCTCTCTTCATCTTCCCATTATGACTTTATCCTCTCCTGATGTACGGGTAATTGTAATTGTAGGACGTAATTGAATTTTTACCTGGGATAGACGTAAGCCGTAACGAGCGCCTCCGAGAACAACGTAACCAGCTCCACTGGCCCCGGTCATGGCCCTGGCAGCACCTCCGAACCATCCTCCAAAACTGCTTCCCGTCTTCTCCGCATTGTTGCCGCCTCCGCCTTCGTCTTCGCCGACGCGGGACATTCTTCATCCTTCCTTCACACTACAAACAAATAGATTCTCATTTATTCTTAATCAGTCGACCTCTACGCAAAACTAAAATTTAAATTTTCCTCATTTTAAACCTCTTTATAAATTGTAACCATTCTAGTGAAGTATGTCACTGTTTTAGGGAGATATTTTTTGTGTGTTTCAAAACAAGAACGTGAACATTTAGCATGAAAATAAGGGTCAGTAAACTCGTCGAAAAATCGGCCCTATTAAAACTTTAAAGAAAATCTCAAATCGGAAGCAATAAATTAAATTTTTGAGTAATTGACATTTGAATATACAAAATTCAAAATCATTAAAAATATGAATTAATAGGAATATTAAATGACTAATTTTTGAATCTTTCAAAATTGGAAGCAATAAATTGTGAACTTATTCGGAAGCAATAAATTAAATTTTTGAGTAATTGACATTCGAATGTACAAAATTCAAAATCATTAAAAATATAAATTAATAGGAATCTCAAATTACTAATTTTCGAATCTTTTAAAATTGGAAGCAATAAATTGTGAATTTATTCGAATTAGGAGCAATTGAGATTTACAAACATTGGACTCCATAGCATGTACTCAGCAGGAATTAATATATCAGATCTTGAAATTAGACACAATAAATTTTTGAAAGCATTTTTTAAACTTAACCATTTTTTGAAAAATTTAATTCGACGAGAATTTAATACAATTGAAATTGAAAATTTTTATTAAAAAAAATTGGTTTGATTAAAATATGGAGAGCTTATAAAATACACTGTATAAATAAATATTAAAGCATATAATTATCTCCAAATTTGAAATATTTTAAAATTTATTTACAATAAAAAAGAATTTGTCAAGTTTATACATTAAGGAATTCTGTTTGCAAATTCATTTTCCTGTTGAGCCATTTTTCGAAACAAATTTCGTCAGTTGGAGTTCTCCGCACTTCCGGAATTTATCATAACAAGATTCGCGCAGTGAATGCCAATATTCGTGCACCCCTCGTTGGAATTCTCGTTTGTAACACGGTTCAAGATCATTCATTGGAAGCGCGCGCATTTCCTTTAGGTAAATAAATAAATTCTTTGACAGATGAATGTACTTTGGAGAGGGAATATGCCTACGTTCGCAGAATTGCAACGTTTCTAGCACGCATCGCAAGTCTGTAACTCAGGCACTTGCTACAGCTGCAAATTGTATTTTTTACAACCTAGAAAAGCAAAAATATTTTCTCACCCCAATTCGACTGAAAAATAAATTTTTATTCTCGTTTTATAACGCTTACTACACGTGTATGAATATTAATTATTTTTTTCTTTAGGTTAATATTTAACCAGTTATAAATATTTTTTTCATTTATTGCTTCCACGATGAGAAATTGTTTTTATTTGTTTAGCATTTTCGTTATTTTATTTATCGTTAATTATACATTTAAATTTGATATTTTTATAATTATGTTCAGGCCTGATTATGTTCACTTATACTTTATCCAACACTTTCTCACAACAAATCATTAACTTTTGTATTTTGTATTTTGCATATTTGGTATTCTTTGGTTTATGATGTCAGAACAGTATTTTCATTAATAATGTTTGATTTTGTTTTTTTAAATACTTTGCATAAATAATAATTCAAAAAATTTAGTTTACTGATAATTTTAAACTGATTACTGAATCACTGGATTTTTAGCTAATCAGCAATTATTCTTAAGATAAGTTCTTAATTTGATTTGATGTATTTATGTTATAATTAAATTTTGAAATTCTTGAACAATAAGGTACAATAAAGAAAAGCACTTCCGCGTCTGTCAATCAAACTGTCACCACTATTATAATTCTACCACTGTCAGTTAACGTCACCGGATGTAGTAGCTTTGTTTATGGCAATGCAAGAATAATAAAACCGCACTGCATCTTAAAAAGGACAAAAAGTGTCATTCAACATTTCTAGGAACGCTTGATACTTTCTAGATTAGAATTAGAGGAAATTGATTAAATGTTTGTTAATTATTTGCCGTGAAATAGTCAATCGACGGTTTAAGGCTCGGTAAAGAAAGTTATCCAAAACAAAAAAACAAAGTTTTCCAAATATTTTATAAAAATGTTTATTACTAAATTTCATTGCATAAAGAATAAACTCAATTGTTCATAATAGGTATATGTTAACATTTTATTTTTTATTCATACTAAAAGAAGTGTACAAAAGTATCTATGCAATATTCAATGCACAGCATATTTAAAAATACTCTCCTACCTTGCAATGACGATCAATAAAAGTGAAAAAAACTCCAATATCTTCATAACCGATATTAACAAACTTAATTTACTCTTTTTTGAGTAAGAAATAAATTTTATCGTATTTTCATGAAATTAAGTTATTCAATAACGAACCCTTATTAATATTCACACTTACTAATTACATATTAACACACCCAAGTCGTTAAATTCTGCCTATATTTTTGCACATTATGGTCCAGGTTAAACGCCCAGAAAGAATTTTAAGCAGAGCGAATAACGCATATGAGACTTTGTAGTAAAATAATATGTTCGGGGAATAGTGTAATTGGCACTTAAAAAGGCTCTCAGATTCATAAATTTTTTTTATTTAAACTGAAGTGATAATACAGTTATTAAAATCTTGCATACATTTGATATTTTAAAAAAGTAGATTGACTTGTCATTTACGACCGTATTTCTTAAAAATATCGCAAATTTATACGACAATTTCTGCTCGTTACCAAATTATTTTTTTATTTCCTCTCTTTTTCTTTTATTTTAAACTCACGTCGTCAGGAAATTCTGCTCGTACATTGCGACAGCATCGAGACGATAAAGACGCACGTTGCATTCCATTCTGGCAAAATTATTTGTTTGAAAGGTAAATCTCATCACGATTTCTCGATAAATATGAAATTCTCCGTAAGTTGTGAGGAAGATCCATTGGAGGTTTCAAAATCCGAAGCAACTTTTTATAATCCAATTTAAAAAGTTACAATAGTTTTTTCAAAATTCAAGGAGAACTGAAAGTCAATTATGTTTTAAGTAAGAAATAGAATTTTTGGAAAAAAATCAGTTTAGAGTAAAAAACTGTCTTTAAAATGAATACAAGTTGATTCAACAAGTTGACACTTAACCTATGGATGTTAAACTGAAGTACAAAACGCGATAAGTCATTATAGTGCTATAAAAGTTCAGATCATTTGATGATCAATGATGTAAAAATTAAATTAGTATTAAAATTATAGTCTAACAGGGTGTCCAGCGTACGGGAAAAGCGGGAAAAGCGGGAATTGTACGGGATTTTAATTCTGTACGGGAAATGTACGGGAATGTACAGGAATATAAAATAATGTACGGGAATTAATGAAAAGTAGGAATATAATTTTTTATTCTCATATTAAGGAATATTTTTTAAACTTATAATCCATAATAAAAGATTTCATAACAGCTAATATAAAAAGTGTAAAAAAGAAAAAAAATATATGCAGAAATTTTAAAATGTTAATGTGTATCTTAATTTAAAAAGTACGGAAATCGTACGGGAAGTTTACGGGGAATGTACGGGAATTTTATTTTTGGTGCTTACTGGACACCCTGTCTAAAAATTGAAGTAATTAATTATAAAGCAATGGAAAATTACAGTAAACTAAAAATCTTTCGAAAATATGTAATTTAAAATAAAAAATTTAATTTAAGAAAACGGCTTGAATTCTCTGGTTAAAACAGTTTAACAAGTTTGCCACAAGTCAGGAATGTTACAAAAATGTCAGGTAAAATGAAATATGTCATCAAGGTAGTTCAGGAAAATTCACGGATTTTCATAAAAATTACTGGAAAAATATCAAAAGCTCAAAGCTTCCGGAATTTTTAATCAAAATAAAAGATTCATAGAAAATTTTAATACAATAACGTTATTGATACTTGCCTGGATCCACTACCAGTTTACTAAATTAAGTGCGTGTCAATTTATATATTTTCAACAAAAATCATGTTTCATGTTTTCATAAATTTCAAAGTGACCCTGAAATTTGTATTGCATTCTGCATTTTTCCTTGGATTCCCTAGAAAAAAACACCCCAATTTGAATATAACATTTTTGACGCTTGCCTGGATAAATTAGCATTTTAAAAAATTGTCCAATAATCTGAATTCTTTTAAATTGAATCATGTTTCATGTTTTAGCAAATTTCGAGGTGTTCTTGATTTTTCTTAAAAAAATTCTTTTTCCATTCGATTCCCCAGAAAAAAGCACAGGAATTCGAGTATTATAACGTTTTGGACACTTGCCTGGATCAATTAGCAATTTACAAAAGTATGCACCCAACTTTTAATTTTTGAA
>WNHD01002118.1:0-25001 GCA_011057455.1 Ganaspis sp. Gsp50
AATAATACAAATTCATTTAGAGTTCGTTATGCTTAAGTAAAAGGACATTTATTATTACAATTGTTATTTTATGCTAGAAAAGAGATGCATAATTATTTCCACAGGAAGCGCATAATGCCCATTTTACTAAAATTGATGTGCTACAAAGTTTATTTTACAAAACGTTAACGTAATTATTTGACATTAAAATTATTTGGCCAGATTTCTGTTCTTCGAAAATTTTGTTTTTATTGAATTTATATTTATTTAATATGTCATTTATCAACAGCATAAACCTTATTTAGCATATAAATCGTTATTTAGCTTAAATCTTATTTAGCATAATTTCTATTTGGAATAAATCTTATTTATTATAAAATCCATGTTTAGCTTAAACTTGATATTTATAACTTGATTCTTATCTATCTCCTACTGTATATTTTCTATTGCTGTTTAGATAATGAAATCGTCAATGACTTATTTCAACCTTATTTGGAATCTGTCGTAAGAACAATAATCATTGTCAATTTGCCATCACTTGGATAATATAGTAACAATGTAACACTAAAATTTTGAGCACATTAAGTAAGTGTATGATACAACGAATAATGTAAAAAAAACATTAATAATTATTATCTAGGCCTTAATAATTATTATCTACGCATTAATAATTATTATCTATGCATTAATAATTATTATCTATCTTTATAGATAGTAAAACAAAATTTACTATAATTACATTTCTTTCAGGTTTTTAACAAACTTTTTCAGCTTTGAGGAAAACTTTAAAACAGGAAAAGTTGCATTTAGAATTTTTCCTCTCGATCACTACATTTGTAAAAAAAAGTTCTAGTTTCTTGAGAAGATAATCGTTTTATGATGCTTGTGTTTCGCTATAAGTTTTAAATTCTTTCTTCAAAACTATTTTCATGCTACTCATGAAAACTCGCACCACTTGAGCAACTGAGGTTAATTCTACAAATCAATTCTCTAGCACACAATAATAAATAAATTGATTAAGATGTCAAGTTGTTTTTTTATTGGGGTCCATTTTTTTTTCGTTATTATTTTCTTTCATAAGCTTGATAAAGAAATTACAATGAAATCGAAACACTGCTCTCAATACTGGTAAAGTTATCAAGTACACTTAAGTTGAAATATACTTTGCACAGTTAACTTGGGAGTACCAAATTGTTGTTAAAAGTACCAAACTGATATCCAAAGTATGATTGAGATCAAAAGTATCAAACAGATACTCTCTAAATCTGAATAAGTGAAATATACTTATTTTTAATTCTAAAGTCTTCCACTCATTTGAATAAGTGAAATTTTCACTTAATTTTGTGTGAAATTTCATTTATTTTTGTGTGAAATTTCACTTATTTTTGTGCGAAATTTCACTTATTTTTTGGATGAAATTTCATTTATTTTCGTGTGAAATTTCACTTATTTGTGTGTGAAATTTCTTTTATTTTCGTGGTAAATTTCTCTTATTATTGTGAGAAATTTCATTCATTTTCGCGTTAAATTTTACTTATTTATACAAGTGGTGAAGACTTTTGACTTAAAATTAAGTATAGATTTCACTTATTAAGATTTAAAGAGTATCAAAAAGTATCAAATTAATTACATCTGTATCGCAATTTGATACTTTTTGATATCAGACACTTTCAAGTTGCTACTTCCAATAACAAACTCTGCTATTCAAATTTCGTAACACTGTGAAAACAAGTGTCTCAATGTGAAACCTTTTGTCTTCACTTTTCCAACATTTGAGGTGCTTTATGTCCTCATTTCAATAGGAAGAAAAATTTCATATGTTCAATTTTGAGACACCATTTCTTACATTGTGCGGATCCGAGAAAAAGGGTCTGTATTACGAATCCATTTTTTGTCTCATAAAGTAACAATCTTATAAATTTTGTAAAATCTTTGTAATTTTGTCCGTTCCACGATTTGTTTTTGTCTTCACTATAGTCCAAACAACTTAAAAAACGAACTAATTTTAGAACATTCCCTTTTAAAATTAAATCCGTTTTAAACTTTTAAATAAAAAAACGGTTGTTTAAAATTTTAAACAACTCTCTTCGTTTTCCATAAACTGACTGAAGACAATTACGCCTATTTTCTCGAGAAAGTTTCGCGCAAGCGTGATATTAGAGGGTAAAACAAACATGCGAAAAAACTTCCAGTATAAAACGAACACACGACCAAGTATGTCTTTTAAATCGAAACAAGATTTTAAATCAACTTATGAAAGTGACATAAAATATAGCATAAACGGCGCAAGATTGTTAGCCATACTAATAGGTGTATGGCCAATTAATAGTCAAGAATTTCCCCTCAAAGCGATTGTCAAACAAATTATCAACTTTTCTTCAAGTACACTCATGACATTTGTTATAGCGTCAAATATTCTTTGTTTGAAACAAATGGAGACTATGGACGAGAGGATTGAAAATTTAGGTCCCATTTCGTTTTATACAGGAACTATACTGAAATATTTTTTGCTCGTGTATCATGGTAAATCGCTGGGAAAATGTTTTAGAGTTTTGAAGGAAGATTGGCAGTTGATTGATACCCAAGAGAAGCGAGAACTAATGTTGAAGAATGCAAAGTTTGCGAGATTTGTTTCAATTCTTTCTGCATTGTTCATGATTGGAGGTGGATTGGGTCACCATGTGCTTAAACCTTTGATATCCGAGTGTATAGTTACAGAAATGAATATCACGGTTAAGCCTTTTCCGTCGCCGGTTTATGGGAAATTTTTTAATACCGGATATAGTCCAGTTTATGAAATTGTATTTTGTGTTGTGGTAACTGCCGATTTGTTTTTAATTTCTGCAGCCGCTGTTTCATTCAATTTGCCAGCAATTTTAATACTACATGCGTGTGGTCAGTTTGAGATTGTCATTCTTTATCTTGATGATCTTGTTTGTGGATTAAAGGAAAATAAAAATTCAGCACACGAGAGATTTGTTTCTATCGTGGATTCTCATTTGCGAGTGCTGAGGTAAATTATTCTTACACTCTTGGCAAAGAATATTTTCGAATTAATATTTGTTTTTTGTCGTGTATACTTCGTGTAAATGTTTCTGTTTTACTTTTCCTAAAACTTTTCTTTTGTACACGCAAGTTTTCTCTGGGCTAAAAAGAACTTTTTGAATATTTTGAATTGTTTGATTATTTTTTCTATTGTCTGTTTTTTAATTTCTTTGAATATTTTGAATTGTTTGATTATTTTTTCTATTTTCTGTTTTTTAATTTTTTTGATTATTTATTGAATTGTTTGATTATTTTTTGTATTTTTGTATTGTTTGATTATTTGTTGACTTATCCGATTTTTCAGAATTGTTTGATTTTTTGAACTGTTTGATTTTTTTGAACTGTTCGGTTTTTTTGAACTGTCTGATTTTTCGAATTGTTTAATTTTTTTGAATTGCTTGATTTTTCTGAATTGTTTGACTGTTTGTTTAATTGATTATTTTGTTTAATCATTACATTTGTTGATTTCTTGAAAACAAAACATCCTCTTAATTTATTTAAAACATCACATTTCTTTTTTCAATCATCAAATTATGAACTTTCCAAGCAATATCTTTTCCTGAGTTCCTTGATAAATTATTTTAATTAATTATCTTTGGAGCAGAAAGCTCGATAAATTCTTTCCTTTAAATCACATTTCTTTGTTTACTTTGAATAGTCTTCTTTTGTTATTTTCTTTGAATAAAGAATTTTTTCCTTCCAACTTTTTTGTATACGCAATTTTTTTGTTAACTTCTTTGAACCACAAGGAAATATTAAAAAGAAAATACTAAAAAGCAAAAAAGTGGATGAAAACAAAATAAATAAATAAATAAATGTACGAATAAGGATGAATAAATAAATTAATTCGTTATGCAAACCAAATGTTATTGCTTTTAGTTTTGTTTCTGAATTAGAGAAATTATTTAACGGCCTTTTTCTTGTCGAAATGATGTGCAGTTCTATCAACGTTTGTTTACTAGGTTACTATGTAGTACAGGTAACTATCTCTCATATATAATTTTTAATAGAGATTCCCAAAACCTTGTTCATATTAAAATTTCCTAGAGTCTAAAAGACGGAGACTGTGCTCTTTCTATAAACTTTGGAATTCTTTTAATGGGTTTTATTTTTGAAATCTTTGCTTATTGTTATATAGCTGAAACGCTCACAATCCAGGTAGGATATTTTTCTTTTAACAATCTTTTTTTATTGCTTTAAAATTGTTTAAAGAACACTCTTAAAACTTCTTTAGTAAAAATGGCTGAATTTCCGTGACCCGGTTTTAATTAATTTCATGTTAATCAGTCAAATATTTTCAGTCAATTCAGTCAATTTTGCATTGTCTGAAAAAAGAAAAATAAAAATTAGAATTTTGAAAAAAATTCGAAATTTTCTATAGTTATTTTTTGATTAATGAAAAATGAAATATCAGTGATCTTTGATTCAGAATGAAATTGATTAAAATTGTGAAAATTAGGTCAGTGGAATCTCAGTAATTTTTTAATGATTCAGAGAGAATATTAGTTTTTAATAATCGGTTGTAATTTTTTTTTTTATTAAAAAGGCTGGCAAAGTTGGAGAAACAGGATACATGATAGACTGGCATCAGTTACCTAAAAGTATTTCACAAGACTTGCTATTTTTTATTAGAATTTGCCAATTTCCGTTAAAAATTTCAGCGGGGAAAATTGTGTATCTATCGATGACTACATTTACCAACGTAAGCTCTTTTTTAGTACTCAAAATTAACTTTTTACACACTTATCTCGCATATTTATTGTTTTCATAATTTTCATTCTTTACGATTCGTATTTGTCTTAAAATTTATTTGAAATAAAATTAATTTCGCATAAAATTTAGTCTGCATAACATTTATTTTGCCTAAAATTTATTTCGGATAAAACTTATTTATCATAAAATTTATTTGGTACAAAATTTAATTGGCATAAAATTTATTTGGCATAAAATTTATTTGGCATAAAATTTATTTGGCATAAAATTTATTTGGCAAAATTAGTATTGGGCATAAATCTTATTTTTAAAATTTCATAGTTGTTAAAAAGCTTATTTAGCATTAAGATTTGCTTATCTTTGTATCTTTGTATTTTTGTATTTTTGTATTTTTTATTACTTTTCAGGTAATGAAATCATCAATGGCTTATTTCAACGTTATTTGGAATATGTCGTAACAACAATAATTGCAACATTTCAAATTGGTAATCGATCGGATATTTGATTAATACTGAAATATTGTAAAAGTTCTGTTATACTAAGGAAATTTTCTACACTTTGTAATCATGTATAATCAAATGATTTATAAATTAGTATATATCTTTATAAAAAAGGTATTTATTAAAATTAAATCCGGACCAGGTTTTAAAACAAAACTGCTCAAATTTAAGCAACAGTTTACTGAAAAAGTAAAAAATTTTCATTATAATCTCTACCATTATAATCACCCTTGTGACATGAAAATTAAACAGAGAGAACAATAGTTAAATACTTTTTCCATAACAAGTTTCAAATTCTTTCTTTAAAGCTTTTTATTTGTAAAAAAGAGACAGAAAAGAAAACTTGAAAAACAAGATGAACTTTAGTAAAATCAGTTGCGTGTTAACAAAATTTAAAAAATGACCACAGTTTATAGAAAAATTAACGTATTTATTGAAATAATAATATTAAATATCAATATTTACGCTAACATACTAACGAAATAATTGTAATAATAAATGTCAATATTATTAACGAAGTGTAATTAGAAAATAAGAAAATAACACGAATGTAAAAAACCACAATTAAATTTCGATTGTGATTTGAATTTCCATTTTCGAAAGAAGTAATAAATATTTTTACAAATAATTTTACAAAAAATTTATTTTACTCTAAGCACTCGAGTTTCCTCGTTCGGAATAAAATTGAATCCTCACTTGACACACAGTTTTAGAAAACAAATGAATATACTTTATTTTTCTGTGCGCAACTTTTGCGCAAGCTCATTGTCAGTTCCTCAACTCCGACTTTCTTGAGAAAAACTTCAGTATTCAATGAGCCTGAGAACTTATCAGTATGTCTCAGAAATCTGTTTTAAATGTTACTTACAAAAGTGACTTAAACTATAGCATAAACGGTGCAAGAATACTATCAATAATAATAGGACTATGGCCGATTGACTTTGAAAAATCCCCAATTAAAACAACGACAAAATTGTTCATTAACATTGCCTCCAGTGTTATCATGACATTTGTCATAGTGTCAAATATTCTTTGCGCAATTTTCCAATTAGAGAGTTTGCAAGCTAAAGTTCAAATTGCAGGTCCCACCACTTTCTACATAATGAGTTTATTGAAGTACTTTTTGCTTCTACATCACAGTGAATCGTTGAATAAATGTTTATCAGTTTTGGACGAAGATTGGAAGTTAATTGACACTCAAGAAAAACGAGAACTAATGTTGAAGAACGCACAGTTTGGAAAATATATATCTATATTTTCAGCAATTTTTATGTTCAGTGGTGGACTTGGTCATCATTTGTTTAAACCTTTATTATCCGAGAATATAGTTACCGAAATGAATATAAGTGTTAAACCATTTCCAACACTGATTTACGGAAAATATTTAAATTCAGGCTACAGTCCTGTTCATGAGATTGTTTTTTCTTCAGGAGTAACTGCTGCCTTTTTTTTTCTTTCTACAACCGTTGTGTCGCTAAACTTACCTGCCGTTTTGATTCTTCATGCGTGTGGTCAATTCGAGATTGTCATTCTCTATCTTCATGATCTTGTCAGTGGATTGAAACAGCAGAAAACTACAACACAAAAAAGATTTATTGTTATCGTTAATTCTCATTTGCGGGTTCTGAGGTAAAATAATCTTTTTTGCTTTTTGCAAAAATCTTTTTTTTTTTCAAGACATATTCTTTCCATCAATAAATAGTGGAAAATATTTTTAAACCAGATTTTTAAACAAGAAAAAAGTGTAGAATATTCAGAGAGTGATTCTATAGAATCTGTACGTAAATTTCTTTATACATAGACATTTTTGTACAAGAATTGTAGTCATTTTTTATAAATTTGTATTTATACAAAAATAATATAAATATAATACACAAAAATGATTATTTATAATACAAAAACTGTTACTTATGACACACAGAAATTATTATTCATAACACACAAAAATGATTATTTATAATACACAAAAATTATTATTTATAACAAATAAAACATTTTTATTTACATTCAGAAATAAAGTTTGTTTGAATCGAACAAATGTTTGTTTGAATCAAACAAATGTTTGTTTAAATCAAACAAATATTTGTTTATTACAAACACATATTTATTTGAATCAACCAAAATTATGATTGTTTCAAACAATCAACGAACAAACATAATATTTGCAACAAAGAATTTTTTTAAAATCAATAAAATTGTTTCGAATCAAGCAAACATTTGTTTAAATTAAATAAACATTTGTTTGACCGTATATCGAATAAATGTTTGTTTTTTGCTCAGTGTAGAATTATACTTATAAAATTATATAATAAATTATATAATTATACAATAAAATCACTTTGCGAAATTGTAATTTGAATTAATAAACGTTGTTGTAAGTTAAATTGAAAATAAAATATGTCTGGCCAAACCGCGATTGTACTACTTAAATGTCAAAATCTGCATTCTCTCAAATTTAAAATTTCAAAAGAACTTGAAGTTTCTGCTGTACCAGATTATTAGGCAAGTCAAAATTTATATTATAGAATAATATACGTATATTATTATACAGCGAGGGAGATTTCAAAGCAGATAGTACAAAAAGCAAGTGTCGTCAAACCAACATAGAAAGAGATTAAATACCAGTCAGTAGAAAAAGAAAGCATGGTCAGACCAACATAGAAAGAGAGATTTGAAATCAGTCAGTAGAGAAAGCAAGTACAGTCAGGCGCCTAATATGTTGGTCTAAACATTCTTGCTTTTTCCACTGATTTTAAATCTTCTTTACTAAATTTGTCTGCTCATGTCTGCCTTTTCTACTGACAATTTAAAATCTCTTTTATTACGTTGGTCTGACTGTACTGGCTTTTTCTACTGTCTGATTTGAAATCTCCCTTACCGTATAACATTAGTAAGTAGTTGGAATTACTATTGCAAAACTCGTTCTTTTTGGCTTTTTTTTAAATTCGAAGTGTTTTTAAATTTTTCTAAAAGCTGCTGAAAGTAAGTGATAAAAGTGCGATATAGTCGGACGCGTAAACCAATTCTTAAAACTACAATTGTTTTCTGTTTACTGTTTCAAATGTTTTTTAATAGAAATTGTATAAACTATATATTATTATATAATTCTATTGAAATTCTAAAAGATTTTTATTATAAGTAGTAAAAGTGCGAAATAGTCAGACACGGTCAATTCTTAAAACTAAAATCTTCGTCAGATATATAAACAAGCATTTTTCAGTATCTTAAAATTTTGATTTGTTTCTAGTTTTGTATCTCAATTGGAAAAGTTATTCAGTGGATTACTACTTGTCGAACTAATTTGTAGTACTATTAATTTGTGCTTGCTGGGATATTATGTCATAGAGGTAAATTGTTATTGTCCAATTTCAAGCGATAACTGTTTAATAACAAAGTTTAGTAAATTCTATTAAAAAAATTGTAAACTAATATTATATTATTTGTTATAAAAACGTCTATGAATATTTGTCAGAATTGGAAATATGGAAACATTGCAGTCTCTCTTAATTTTTTGGTCCTGTTGATGGGTTTTATTTATACAATGTTTGTTTATTGCTATCTTGGTGAGAAGCTCACAATGAAGGTATTTGTATCAATAATCTTTTTATCTTTAGTCGCTTTTTTTTAATTAAACCGAGAAGTTTCGTTTTATTCAGTTCATTCAACATTTGCTGCTTATTTTTATTTATTTTATTAAATATTATTAATACTTATTTTATTAAATATTATTAATACTTATTTATTAATACTTATTTCATTAAGTATTACCTACTTATTTTTATTTATTTTATCAAATAATCATTAAATTGAAATAAAATGTTAATGAAATTATAAATTATAAAATTTAATTAAATAAATTTAAAAAAATTTAAGTGCTTTTTGATACAATTGTAATAATTAATATGTTTTTTTGTAATAATATTAATTGAAATCAGTATGCATATAATTAATGAATTTAATTTTTCTTTAAATAAACAGGCTCTCAATGTTGGACAAACAGGATACATGATAGATTGGTATCAGCTGCCAAAAAATTTATCAAAAGATTTAATCTTTTTTATCAGAATTTGTCAAATTCCATCAAAACTTTCAGCGGGAAAGATTGCATATTTATCAATGGCAACGTTTAGTGCAGTGAGCATTTTTAAAACTTCTAAAAAATATAGATGTTTTATTCAAATTTATATTTTTTATATCTTAAGCTCTATTTCAATCAATTGCTTTCTCATAACGAAGCTTCAATTTTTATGTCCATTTGCAATTTTTTTATGTTTGTTTGTACTTTTTCATGTTTATTTGCAGTTTCAATGTTTATTTGTAGTTTTAATGTTTATCTGTAGTTTCAACATTTATTTGCACTTTTTCATGTTTATTTGTACTTTTCTGTTGGTTTTCAGATGATGAAAACAACTATGGCTTATTTTAATGTTCTTTGGAAAATGGATTAAATTCTTGCAAAGAAAGAGAGAATCAGTGAAACTGTGAATGACAAAATATGTTTAAAAATGTTTCTCGTTATAAGGGAAATAAATCAATATCAAATATTAGAAATGTTTAAAGTTGTACAATTGTTAGAATGATTTTTGCAAATTTTTACAATTTAATACATTTATATTAAACATGGAATATCAAGATAGGTAAATAAAGGCTCAAACTTAATAAGTGTTAATAAACTTACAAGTGTGTCTTGTCTTCTTTATAAATATTATCACTAGCTATATCATCATACATAACTATTTATTATGTGTATGCTTGTGGCACAAGCGCAGAGTATATTTATAAAAATTATTAAGCTTTCTAATAAAAACTTTGTCAAATCGAATTCAAGTTTCCTATATTGTTTGTAATTCTTCTCATTTTCTTTTTTTTTTGAGTGTTTTAATTCCGCTGTTTTTTTTACAATCCCATAAAACAATTTGAATCAGAAAATACAATAAACTCGTAATTTGTATAGTTTTTGCTTCCTCAAGAGGAAGCTCTCTTTTGCTTCAAATGTAACTTTTTTAAAAAATGCTCTAAATAAAATTTCCTTTACAAATAACTGCATCATATGAGTCCCTATGGTCAAATGTCTAGATGTATGTGTGTGTGTGTGAGTGTCTGTGTGTGTCTCACGTTTTTAAAAGTATTTTTCATACTTTCTTTTCATGTTGTTTGTAAAAACAATAAGACACAGAAAAATATTCATTTAAAGAAAATTCGATAGAATATAAGGAGAAATGGAACTTTTTCAACAGTTTGAAGATTTTTCCGTTCTAAGAACAAAAATCACTGACTTCTTTAAATATTGGTCTCGAGTTTGCTAAAAAAAATTCGGCCGATCCATAAGTGTACATATCTTTTGTGTCTTCTTATTCATTTTCGCAAAAAAGGCATGAGATGTATGTACAAACTTTACGAATAAAGTTTCGTCACCAGATACTAAATTTCGGAGAATATTTTTCTTTCGGTCTATAATATTTTCGTCTATAGTTGCAAGTTAGAAATATTGAAGATCACCGTCTGAAGAACTTTTGCTTTGAAACTTATACAAAGTTAGATGTACATTTTCTATTAATAATTTATCTTTTTTTAATAGAAAAGAAATCGTTTCAAGAATTTTGAAACACTTTAAAAATAAGTTTTCCATATTAATTAATAACTGGTGAAACATTCTCGCTCATTGTCGAGAAAAGCAAAATATTTTACATTAACATTAACTTACACATGTAAATTACTAAATAAAATTATGCACTTAGAAATATGCACTTAAAATTGTGCACCCAAGTAAAACCATAATCTATTGAACGAATGACGACAAATTCAAATGTTAATTAATGCACCGAGCTTTTCGTATTCACGCAAGCGCAAACTTTCTACATATGTGTACTTTCTCAAGAAAAACTGCAGTATGAATTCAAAGTTTACAGAAGCAACTATGAAATCAATTCCAGATTCCAAATCAAACTTGGAAAGTGATTTAAATTGTACAATAAGCGCTTGTAGATCAATTGCACTGATGCTGGGGCTTTGGCCAACATCATCCTCCGATTCTCTAATTAAAAAATTCTTTAAAGTAATTATCAATTTTTGTGCATGTTGTTTAATGACGTTTGTTATAGTCTCAAACATCCTTTATGGTGTTTTCGATCTAAACATTAGCCTGGACCAAAAGGTAGAACTCGTAGGTGCGACAAATTTTTACATCATGTCACTGACAAAATATTTATTAATTTTATTTCGCGGAGAGAGCATAGAGAAATGTTTGCAATATATAAAAGAAGACTGGAAGTTTGTTAATTCAAGAGTTCAGCGAGAAGTGATGTTGACTTATGCAAATTTCGGGAGATATATGACAATTATTTGTGCTACTTTTATGTACTTTGGCGGACTTGGTTATCAAGTTTTGAAGCCACTATCTTCTGAGAAAATAGTCACTGACATGAATATAACTATGACTCCATTCCCTTCGCCAGTTTATGGGAAAAAATTGACAAGTGGTCTTAGTCCTGTTTATGAAATTCTTTACGGAACGTTGATTGCTGCTGATTTTTTTTTATTTTCCGCGACGGTTGTATCTTTTAGTGTGGCTGCTGTTTTGACGATACATGCGTGTGGGCAGTTTGAAGTTATATTTATTTATTTGAATGACCTTGTCAATGGATTAGAAGAAAGGAAGGATAATGCACATCAGAGATTAATTGTTATTGTTAACTCGCATTTGCGAATATTAAGGTGATTTCATAAATTTGATGTTTAAATTTTCTTAGAGGATAGTAAAGAAATAAGAACTTTTGATGTCAATAGTTTAGAAAATTTCTTTACTTTTTATTTTGTTAGTTATTTTATTCATTGGTATTTTGGTAAATACCAACGTAATTTGGTAATTTTTGTAATCAAGTGAATTTCCAGTTTTGTTTCACAGCTAGAAGCTTTATTGAATGAAATATGTTTTATCGAAGTGCTGGACTGTTCGTTAAATTTATGTCTACTCGGATATTGCATTATAACGGTAAATAAGTGAAAGGTTTTAGAAATAAATGAGTACAATAAATATTAATGAAATGATATAGATTTAGGAGTAAATATTGAAAGAATATTTCCTGTATATGATGAGGCAATTATTAAAAGCAATTTTCAATAAAATATGTCAATTTATATTTCCAGAGTTGGAAACATGGAGAATTTACTGCATTTATATCGTATTGTATTCTTCTTGTTTCGTTCATATTTATTATGTTTATTTACTGCTATCTAGGAGAATTGCTTACAACGCAGGTATTCTTTATTAGATTTTATTAAGTTTAATTTATCAAGTGCAAATGACTGCGTTCAACAAGACGCAATTACGAAGGTTCAATAACATTCGGTTTTTTAATTATTTATTCACGATCTCACGTTTGAAGTTTTAAGGGACCGGAAATGGTCGAAAAAAATATAATAATAATGATTAATAACAATAATTGAATAACAATAAAGCAATAACAATAATTGAATAACAATAAAGCAATAACAATAATTGAATAACAATAAAGCAATAATAATAATATAATAACAATAATGTAATGACAATAGTGCAACAATAATAAAGAAATAATCATAATATAATAATAATAATTCAAAAACAATAATGTAATAACAATAGTATAATAACAATAATGCAATAACAATAATATAATAACAATAATGCAATAATATGAATATAACCACAATAATGCAATAACAATAATGCAATAACAAGTATGCAATAATAATATAATAATGCAATGATATTAATGTAACAATAATAATGTAAAAACAATAAAGAAATAACAATAACATAATAACAATAATATAATAACAGTAACGCAATAACAATGAAATAATAACAATAACGTGTTGATAATAATATAATAATAATAATGCAACAACAATAAAGAAATAACAATAATATAATAACAATAATTCAAAAATATTAATGTAATAAAAATAATATAATAACAATAATGCAATAATAAATCCAATAATAAGAATGCAATAATGATAATGTAAAAACAATAATATAATAACAATAATTCAATAACAAGAAAACAATAAAAATAGTGCAAAATCAATAAGGGCTAAAGCAATAATACAATAAGAAAAAGGCAATAAAAATAATGTAAAAACTTTAATGCAATAACAATAAAGCAACAACAATAATGCAATAACAATAAAGCAAGAACAATAATGCAATTTATTTATTATCAAAATACGATTTTTTTTATTTCTCAGGCAGAAAAAATTGGACAGCAAGGGTATATGATAGACTGGCACAAATTGCCAAAGGCTATATTGTTAGATCTGCTCTTTTTTATTCATGTTTGTCAAATTCCGACAACAATTTCAGCTGGAAAAATTATAGTGCTATCTATTGGCACATTTAGTGCAGTAAGCTTGAAAATTAAAATTATTTATAGCAATTATATCTTATCAAACTTAAATCTGTCTTCTTCAACCTTTATTGATAAAAAAAAAATATATTACATTTCAGGTGATGAGAACTTCTGCAGCCTACTTTAATGCCCTATGGAAAATGTCACAATAGTTTTTACAAGATTTATAAATGTGTTTAATGAAATCATTTATTGTTCATTCGTCCCAAGATTCAGTAATAAATTTATTTACATTTTATTTATTCACATAAAACATTAAAAAACGGAATTAAATGTTTCTTCATGTCTCAAAATTTTTTTACTTCTTGTTGATTTGATTCTTTTATGGAATTTTTGAAATTAGATTTGTGAAGATAAAACGATAAAATACACGCCTTTATGGAAAATGAATTATAAATGGTACATATTCAATACAAGTCTTGTACATGGAATGATTATAAGGACAAATAAAAAACTTTTTTAACTTTTTGTCATCTGTAACAAGTTTTGCATATTTATAAATTTTACCTTTACATATTACAAGTTATTTTATGCATTACATATATATTTTTACGTATTACTATTTGAACAATTGTTTCCTCATAGAGAATACTCTTTTTTTATATTTTATACAACTTTATAATTTATATATATTTTTTTTATTAATTTTTTGTATTATGTTAAAAGATGTTAAAAATGTTAAGAAATGTTAAAAAATATTTTAAAATGTTTAAAAATGTTTAAAAATGTTTAAAAATGTCAAAAAATGTTAAGAAATGTACAAAAATGTTAAAATGTTAAAAAATGTTGAAATGTTGAAATGTTGAAATATGTAAAAATTATTATATTCATTAATTTATTATGAACGTGATACAATAGTTTTTTATAAGCGTGATTAAACGGACATGCTTTTTAATATGATAGTACAATATATATCATATATTATTTATTTATATTATTCTAGAAAAATGTAAAGTTTTACCATCTTTGATTTTGCCATTAAGTCACAAGTTTCAGATACAAAAATAAGTTCCAGATACAAAATTGCCCTGACGCGAAATAAGAGAAAGCAGTCCTGTAATTAAAGTAGAAACTTTAAAAAATACTTTTCCAATTGTAATCAATAGCCCACTGAAGGGGTAAGTTTCGTATAAATGTATGTTAAAAAGAAAAGAAAAGATGTTGAAAGAATCAACTGCAAAAAATATTGTAAACTAAACTGACCCAGTTTCAAATTTTTATCAATATAAAGATTCATTCGTTTGAAAAAGAATTTAAAGCTTCATTCAAGTATAAAAAACACCATTCACAAACTCCTTTGAAAAGTCGATGCAAACACAGTTAAACTTTACAAATAGTTTTCTTTACCTTATCAACTGTTACGCAAGCGCAAATGTATCATCAAACTTTTCACGAGACAAAGCATCAGATGGAGTTAGTCCTTTAATGAAACAACAATGTCCCCTGTCTCTAATCCAGTTTACAATAAAACTTACAAAAATGACGTAAATTATACAATCAATACGTGTCGAGTAATTGCATTATTTCTGGGTCTTTGGCCAATAGATAAAAAATCCCCCGTTAAAAGAGCAATTAAATTAATTATAAATATCACATCGTTTCTACTAATGGCCTTTGTCATCGTGTCTTCTATTCTCTACGCAACTTGGGAATTGAAAAATTTGTCCGAAAAAGTCGGACTCACAGGTCCCACAAGTTTTTATGTTATGGCTTTTATGAAGTATTCCTTGATCTTGTCTCGAGGGAGAAAAATTGAAAATTGTTTCAAAAGTTTACAAGAAGATTGGCAATGTATTGAAACTCAAGAGGAGAGAGAAATGATGCTGAAAAATGCAAAATTTGGAAGATATATTACACTTCTTTGTGCAACTTTCATGTACTCTGGAGGCTTTTGGTACCATGTTCTTAAACCACTTTTGGGTGATTCAATAATAACGGAAATGAATATCACTGTGCAGCCATTTCCTTCGCCTGTTTATGGAAAATTTTTAACCAGCGGTTTAAATCCAATTTATGAAATTGTATACATGGCGGATCTTATTGCTGGTTTTATAATGTATTCCATTGCAATTGTAGCATTCAGTTTTGTGGCAATTTTGACTGTACATGCGTGCGGACAATTTGAACTAGTGATTCTTTATTTAAATAATCTTGTCACTGGTTTGGGAAAAGAAAAGACAAGCGATGTGCACGACAGACTGATTGTTACGGTAGACTCACACTTGAGAGTATTAGAGTTAAGTATAATGCCTAAGAGTAATTAAAAGAGTATGAAGAAACAATTATTTGAACAAGTTTATTTAAAGTGACAATGAATATTGAACTCAATATGCTCAATTAGTACTGAGCGTTTAACGGTAATTAAAATGAGGACCGGAATTTTCGAGTTGCTATGTAAGTACTAAATTTTGTGTCCATTTTTTCATTTCTAGTTTTGTCTCTCAATTGGAAACTTTGTTCAATGAAATGTGCCTTATTGAAGTCTTTGGCTGCACACTTAACATTTGTTTACTCGGCTATTATGCGATTATGGTAATTAATTTAATATATTCGTATTTACTACTCATTTTGAAATATATTTTTTTATTTTTTAGATAATTTAAATCATAATTATTTTACCACAATTGTCCTTTTTTTGATCGTTACTATTTACTATATTAAATAATGAAGAACGTTAAAAATTAAATTTGTATAATTTTTAAATAATTTTTAATAATTGCTTCCTCATGGAGGAAGTTCTGCTTTTTGAATAATTTTTAACAATTTTTTATCAGTCTTAATAATTTTTAATAATTTTTAATAATTTTTAATAATTTTTAATCACATTGTTTAAGGGTTTTAAAAACGAGGAAGAATTAACAGCCATAATGTCATACGGTATTCTTCTGATGTCTTTTGTGTTTAATATATTTATTTACTGTCTGATTGGAGAGATGCTAACTATGAAGGTGTACAAAATTCTACATTTTTCACAATAAATTATGAATTAAGTATATAATTATAAATTAACTACATAATTATGAATTAACTATATAACTACCAATTAATTAAAATTTCAATACAAAGTGTTCTCAGAAGCTAACGGACCGAAACTTTCGATAAATCATAAAATTTCGAAACGAAAAGTCCTCCTTCATTTTTAAATATTTTTATCCGTTTAGGAGTTATTGCGATTAAAAGTTGTCCAACCGTGACAGCCGAAGCGTCATGACACGTGACGCGTGAGCTCGAGCGGTAACGGCTCGCACGCGATTGACAAACTTTAAACTGTTATAACTTGTCAACAAGTGCAAATTTCGAAAAAATGAAAGATGGCTTTTCGATCTAGCAAACTTACCTACTGATTGAACTTATCTACAAGTAAATTTATGAACTTATTTTATTACAATTGTAATATATTCTTTGCAGAAAAATTTAATTTGTGTGAAAACTATAAAAGTAATTGCTTCGAGTCAATAAAAAAGTAATTACCCCGAGTCAATACAAAATTAATTAATCCGAGTCAATAAACAATCAATTAATCCGAGTCAATACAAAATTAATCAATCCGAGTCTATGCAAAATTAATTAATCCGAATCAATACAAAATTATTTAATCAGAATCAATACAAAATTAATTAATCCGAGTCAGTACAAAATTAATTAATCCGAGTCAATACAAAATTAATTACTCTGAATCAATAAAAAATAATTACTCCGAGTTGATAAAAACTAAATTCTGCGAGTCAATAAAAAAGTAATTCGAGTCAATCAAAAACAAGTGTAATGAGTAAAAGTAAAGTGAAGTGTGTAAAAAAATACTTATTTTACAGGCTAGAAAAGTAGGCGAACAAGGATATATGACAGACTGGTATTTACTACCAAAAAGTACGTCATTGGACTTGTTGCTTTTTATCACCGTTTCCCAGTTTCCACCAAAAATTTCAGCAGGGAAAATTTTTACACTCTCCCTTGGAACTTTCAGTAATGTAAGGACTTTTAAGATTCTTCTCATTACGTAAACATTTATTTACTTTTCAATATTTCATACAAATTATTTTCATTTATACAATGTTAGCAAATTATTCTCACAAAAAACTCTTGCAAATTATTTTTACAAAACAATCTGGCGCCAAAATTTGACTTGTAAAATCTTGCAAATTATTTTCACAAAACATTTTTGCAAATTATTTTCTTGCAAATTAATGTTCCCAGTTATTTTTAAACATTGTCGTATTAATTCATAGGTAATGAAATCCTCAGCAGCTTATTTAAATGCGCTTTGGAAAATGTCGCAGTAAATTTTCGCAAAAAGAAGCAATTGGAAGAAAAAAGCCTATGAGAAAATCTTCCAAATAAAAAAAATATTTTTAATACACTGTATATTAACGAGATAATAAAAGCTATTTTCACTTTAAAAGTGTTTTAACAAACTTATGGGAAACTTGCGAAGAATGTTTGGAATTAATATTTTATTTTAACATTTAAATAATCGTAACATTTAATAATTAATGTACACAATCGCTCTCTAAATCTGAATAAGTGAAACCTACTTATTTTTAAGTCAAGTCTTCCACTCATTTCAATAAGTGAAATTTTTGAGTGCGATCTCACTTATTTTTGTGTCAAATTTCACTTATTTGTAAGTGGTGTAAGACTTTTGACTTAAAAATAAGTAGATTTCACTTATTTAAATATACTATCACATTCTTGAGAAATACTAAAATTTATTTTTGAAAAATGAAACAAATCTGCATACGATCAAAGTCAATATACCTCTACAATATTTCTCACACAGAATTCCATGAGAATTGCATACAATTTTAAAAGTTTTACAGACCTTTTGACTCAGTTCTCGGTGACTGAAGTAAGATATCGACATAGAATATTAAATTGTCAAAGTCAATACAATTCTTTAAAGTCTCGAAATTATAGGGATTGGTAAGTTTTCTACTTTTGAACACTTTTTCTTTTGGTTTGTAAAATTTGTATTATTGTAAATAATACAAATTATTGTAAATTGCAATTTTTGTAAATTGCAATTTTTGTAAATTGCAAATTTTATAAATTACAAATTTTATAAATTACAAATTTTATAAATTACAAATTTTATAAATTGTAAATTTTATAAATTGCAAATTTTGTAAATTGCAAATTTTGTAAATTGCAAATTTTGTAAATTGCAAATTTTCTAAAATTATAAAATTAATTCTTTGGAAAGTTCTCTTTGTATTCGACCATGGTAATTATGGCAATAACATTTATTAGACAATGTTCTTAAAACATCCATGGTTTCTTTCAAACAAAAAATTGTACATTGATTAAACCACACAAAGTAAATTCAATTATACGCAAGCGCACAAAATAAACATCCTCAGCTTTCCAAGGAAAGTCTTTAGTTTGACATATCTCTTTCCATAAACATGTTCCTGAAATGGAAATCTCACGAAAGCGATATAAAGTACACGATAAATTCTTGTAGAAAAATCGCATTAATTATCGGCCTATGGCCAGTCAATTCCCAAGATTCCACAATTCAAAAATTAATTCATTTTTTTTTAAATTTCGTCACATTTTCGTACATGATGTTTGTGTGCCTCTCTAACATTCTTTTCGGACTTTTTGAATTGAAAGACCTGAGTCAAAAAATAGGACTTACAGGTCCCATTAGTTTTTACGTAATGTGCATTGTCAAGTATTTAATAATTTTATTCCGCGGAAAGAGTATAGAGAAATGTTTCAAACTTCTCCAAGAAGATTGGCATCAAGTTCAAAATCAAGAGCAGCGAGAAGTTATGATGAAAAATGCCCAATTTGGAAGATACATGACAATTGTTTGTGCAACTTTTATTTATCTTGGAGGATTTGGATACAATATTGTAAGACCATTAATGAGCGATTCAATAATCACGGAAATGAATGTTACCGTCAAACCTTTCCCAACTTCAATTTATGGCAAATATTTCAATAGTGGCTACAGTCCAGTTTATGAAATTGTTTACGCATCACAAGTTTTGGCAGCTTTTTTCTTATACTCCGTAACAATTGTTTCATTTAGCTTTGCTGCCGTTTTGACAATGCACGCTTGCGGTCAGTTTGAAATTATTATTCTCTACTTGAGTGATCTTCTCAACGGGTCACAAGAAACTGCTCATCAAACATTTCACAAAAATGCCGTTCATCGAAAATTTTACGAACATACGATTCATAACAAATTCCAGGAGAATACGATTCATAATAAATTTCAGGAGAATACGATTCATGAAAAAATTCACGACAATAATGTTCGGAAAAATTTTCACGAGAATACTGTTCAGCAAAATTTGCACGAGAATACTGATTATGAAAAGTTTCACGATGATAAAAAAATGAGCGAGAATACATTACATGAAAAGTGGCATGAAAATAATGTTCATGAAAAATTTATTTTTATTGTCAATTCTCATTTGCGGGTACTAAGGTAAATTTTCGATAAACCATGTTTAAAAGACGTTTGTTGTTGCAGTAATTGTACTATATGGAATTTTTTAGTTTTGTTTCTAAATTGGAGGCTTTATTCACAGAAATATGTTTTATTGAAGTCATGGGCTGTACACTTAATTTGTGTTTACTTGGTTATTATATAATAATGGTATATATGCACAACACTATTTTTACAAGATTGAGAAAATTTTCCAAAAATATAACAATACTCTCATTTGTGTTCTATTGACACAATTAGTTTATTATAACCAGTTTTTATTTTAGGGATTGAAGCAAGTCAATATTGCTGTTGTTGTTACCTTCAGTGTTCTCTTCATTTCGTTTCTATTTAATATTTTCATTTTCTGTTTCATCGGCGAGTTGCTTACGTATCAGGTATTCTGTTTTGAATTAAATCAATACAGTCTCCGCTCTCTATATGGCAATTCTCAATTTGCCCGCTCTTAATACGCACGCTCTCAATATGCACTCTTCCATTCAAAAATTGCTCCAATGCTTCTCCCTCTTTCTCCCTCTTTCTCCTTCTTTTTCCCTTCTTCGCCTTTCGCATTCAACTCTCTGAACGTGAGCGTTGAGTGGGGGAATTTACTTCACTGAAAAGTCATTCTCTTTATTGCGCATGAGCGGCCATATTGAGAGCGGAGACTGTAGATAAAATGTGCTTTGAAGTGTTTAAGTTTGTCTAACGCACGCGAAGATATGCAAAAGACAAACTTTCATGCGTTAAAACATCAATTTTCTCTACTGCACACTGGTATGTTTTGTTTTTAATCCAAACACAGTCAACTCTACGAATAGTGCCGCAGATTAGTACAAATTTGTACAAAGGAAACAAAGAACGCTCGAGTGAGAACAAAAGAAAACCGGCACTATTCGTGGAGTTTTAGTGACACTATTCGTAAGTTTTAGGGACACTATTCGTAGAGTTTTAGTGGCAATATTCGTAGAATTTTAGTGGCACTATTCATAGAGTTGACTGTAAACGCAAAAATTTAAAGGCTCGTAAAGTAGGAGAAGAAGGTTACATGATTGATTGGTATCGCTTGCCGAAAAGAACATCATCAGATTTTTTATTTTTCATTCGATCTACGCAATCCCCGTCTAAACTTACAGCTGGAAAAATCATTGTACTATCGATTGGTACTTTTAGCACTGTAAGTAATTATTTTTCAAAAAATAAACATAATATAAACTCTCGTTATTAAACATAATATGTTTATCTTGTTGTTAATGGATATTATCCATTATTTCACTGTTATGAAAATAATCAACCTGTATACATACAGGGTGATTTTACACTAAATTTTTTCATCAAGATGCTTAAATAATTGAAAAAATACGCTAAATTACTAATGCTTCGGCAAAACATAACCTAAAAGTTCGCTGATTTTCGGCGAATATTCACTGTTTTGAAATAGTGATATCACTGATTCAAATTTAGTGTCAAATCACGCAGCATAATTGTAAAGTATATACAGTAAACATTTATTTATAAACGCAATTGTTATTAATTATACATGTTTATTAATTATAAATTTTTATTAATTATAAATGGTTATTAATTATAAATGTTTATTAATTATAAATGTTTATTAATTATAAATGTTTATTAATTATAAATGTTTATTAATTATAAATATTTATTAATTATAAATGTTCATTAATAATAAATGTTTATTAATTATAAATGTTTATTATTTAAGGAAATAAAAACTGCTTTTTGATTTTCAGATAATAAGATCAGCTGGTGCGTATTGTAACGCGCTTTGGAAAACTGTCCAATAGATTTTGAATTTCATAGCTTTTGTAGAAAATTAGGATAAGGGTGTTTAAAATTTATTTTTCAAAATATGTACAATCTATTTTTTTGTAATGCAACGTAGATAATTATACTTCCGTTACTAAATTCATACTTGTATCCCGCACAGCACCATATATTTCCTGAATATTGTCAATCTTTCCTCAAGCTTTGAGATTTTGCAGAGAGCTTGCTGTAAGATGGATAATATTCAGGAAAGGTTGCCAATGCTCAAGAAATTCCAATAAACAGGAATTATAATAAAGGAAAAAAAGTGAATAATAGATTTTCCTATTCCAAGAGAATTATAATTTTAATGAAATATAAATATTAGTAAAATACAAACTTGAATTTATTACTCGATGGTTGTTAATTAATAGGGCAGAATAATTAATAATAATAATAATAATAATATGTATAATAAAATAAATATCTGCCACTGATCCAGTAAAAAATGTGTTTAATTTATTTATTAATTTATAATAATAAATAAATTATAAATTATTTCTTTATTATTTATTCATTGATTACTTACTCTTTATTTAATTATTTTTAACATTTAAATTTCTTTTTTCCGAAACCTACATTTTGCATATATTGATATCGAATTTTCCGCAAAAAGCACGAGATCAAACTTTTCGCAAATTCACACAAATCATTTAAAATCGCTATCGAACTTTCAGCTAAACTTTGTAAGACCCATTTTTTATGCACAATTTTCAAATTATTTTTTTCCAATCAAAGAAAATTGTAATTAAAAATAAACCATGGATATTTGTTTAATTTGCTTTTCACTGGAATAAAAGAAATAAATATATAAATACGTATGTATGATGTATGTATGTATAAATTGATATGTAAAATGAAAATGACAAGTCTATAAAATAACAATGCTGGACGCTTCTCTAGCACATTGCAGTTCAAAAGAATAAAAGGTAATAATGAACGCACGCAAGCGCAAATATACATCCCCCGAAGAGTAAGATAATGTTAATTCATGACAATATCAATCGCGCCGTCGACTCGGAATCATAATGGTTCATCCCACCAAACTAAAAAAGTCCTTGTCTGACAACTCATATGCCGTATGTCGTATATTTTCAAAAATCATTGGTCTTTGGCCGACAAAATTCCATATTAATCCAATTGAAACGATAATTAAATTAACAATAAATTGTGTTTGTTACGTTACTATAAGTTTTGTACTAATCTCCAGTGTTCTCGATGTGACCATTACTTTAACAGATTTTCAGGATAGAATTAGAGCACTCGGCCCACTGAGTTTTTTCTTTTTCTGTATAATAAAATATACAATATTCATGCGAAGCTCGGGAAAAATTGAGAAATGTGTCAAAAGTATTGATGAAGATTGGTTAAAAGTTCAAACACAAGATCATCAAGATGTGATGATAAAGAATGCAAATTACGGATATCAGTTAACAATGATTAGTGCAGTTTTCATGTACGCTGGTGGATTTTGGTTCAGTGGTTTAAAGCCCCTTATGGCCCAAAAAATTGTAACCGAAGCAAATATTACAATTAAACCGTATCCCTTTTCAGTTTATGGGAGCATTATCAAAAACGGTTACAGTCCAATATATGAAATTGTTTATACATCTCATCTTATTAATGAATTCGTGGGATGTACTGTTAGTGTTTCAATTTTTGGTATTGCAGCAACTTTTACAATGCATGCTTGCGGACAATTAGAAATTGTCACTTTATATTTGAATGATCTGATTAATGGAGACGAACAAAAAGAGAAATCTTTGCAAAATGGACTTGACGTTATAGTCAATTATCATTTAAAAACATTGCGGTAAGACATGGATATAAAATTATTAAATAAATGTAATTGAAAGAATACACTTGAATAAAATATAATACAGAAATGTAATTGAATAAAATATAATTGAAAAATTTTAATAGAAAAAACAAAAATTTTAAGTAAATAAAAAATAATTTCAAAATAAGATATAAACATTACAAAATAAGTATAATAACAATATGGCGAACTATTACAAAATAAAAAAGGAAACATTCATTACATTTTTGAAATTATGAAAAGAATTTAAAGTCTTTAAAACTAGTCACTCAACAAGGTACGAATAAGCATTTTATTCTTTAACAGACAAATATTCAGTCTCTGAAATGTAATTAATTCTTATTTTTGCCAATGAAAAATAATTTCCAGTGAAATTTTATTTTCGTGTCTCAGTTTTTTCAAAATAAAATGTTTTCCAATTTTGGGCGCATGTGCAATAATTAGGCGTGCAAACTCTTTGTTCTACATTCTTGGTCAGACAATGTATAAAATTACATGCTTTGTCTGACCCACACTGTAAGTAGAAAAAATAAGTTCGTGCGCTTAACGAGTTATTGCAAGTGTCCCCTCAATTTTTTTAATATTGAATGAGAATGAAATTTCAATAATGCTCCTAAAGTTCTAGTAATTTTGTTTTTGTTATTCAATTTCTCTCCTAATATTCAAATGAAAAAAATAACAATGTAGTACAAAAATATTTCAAGTGTTGGCGGCTTAAATTATTCTGGAATGTTGACGGAGTATTTACAATTTTCCAAAGTAATATTGCATATTACATAAATACTCAAAAGTAGAAATTCAATAAGTTAAAATTAATATATTTGTTACAGTTTCATTTCCTATTTAGAAGATTTACTTAGCGGAATTTGCCTTGCGGAAGTTTTTGGGAGCACGTTAAATATCTGCTTAGTCGGTTATTATATTATAACGGTAACAAGTGTTTAAAAACTTATAAACAATATTTTTTGTGATAAATTGCACAAAATTAATTCATTAAAAATAAATAATAGTTTTTTCAAATTCAAAATTATTCGATTTTATTTTTATTTTTTATATTATATAAATAATAAATGATTGTTACTATTATTGCTATTATTACTATTACTACTATTATTGTTATTATAATTATAATAATAATTATTATTATTGTTATTATTATTATTATTGTTATTATTATTATTATTATTATTGCTATTATTATTATTACTATTATTATTATTACTGTTATAATTATTATTATTATTGCTATTATTATTATTACTATTATTATTATTACTATTATTATT
>WNHD01002119.1:0-42296 GCA_011057455.1 Ganaspis sp. Gsp50
ATATATATATATTTGTATACGTGTATAGAAACTTATGTATGTATAAATACATTTTTATTTATTCAGATCTAGTGTGTACAAGATTTTTTCATTGCATTTGATTAATTTTGTTGGAGGATATCAATAATTTAAAATAACTTTCTAGAAACTTTTTAATGCTTAAAACTGTCACCTAGCCGGAATACTACCACACTGAGAAATTGTATCAGTTGATAGTGACCCAGTGGGCACACTTGGTTAAAAGATGTCCTTAGGACGTCTTTTTGAGGACGTCTTTTGGACATTGGGCAAAGGACGTCCTAAAGATGTCTTAAAAATGTCTTTAAATTGTCCCAACAGAGTACATCCCTAAAACGTAAATAGTACGTCTTAAAGACGTCTTAACAATGTCCTATGTCAGGCCTACAGACGTCCACAATCAGAAAATTAGTTTAAAAACACCTTTAAAGTATTTTAAACAATTTTGAGATACTTTTTCAGACTTTATGGTTGGAAACGAATCAGATAATCGTAATTTTAGAAAAAGAAGGTACTCACTATCCATTGTCCAAAAGACGTCTTCAAAACGTCTTTAAGATGTCTTTTGGACATTGGATTTGTAAATTTTTTGATTAAAATTCTAAAAAAATTTCTTTGCGAAATAATTAAAAATTCCTTTATCTTAAGATTTAGAATTGTGTAATATTTAAGTTATTTCATATATATTTAAGATTTATCGAAATTTATGGTAATTATGAAGAGTTGTAAGTTAAATAGACAATACGAAATATTTCTTTCAAGTTGTTGATACCAAGTGGTTCGCGCGCCAGGTTGCAGAGTCAAGGGTCCCGGGATCGAATCTAGTCAAGTACAGATTTTTTTATTTATAAATTAAGTGTTTAAAATAACTCTGCATCAGTTACTGCAGAAAATAAAAAGTACTTATAAAATTTCTATTCAAAATCTCAGTGAATAACTGAAAATGTCATAATTATGTGTAGATCGACTATAATGTATTGCTAAAATGATTAGCAATACGACTGTTAGTTGTTCACTTCATATTCTTACAACTGTCAAAAAAGTTTGAGGTTAGAGTACATAAAGACTAACACACCGATGCAGTTTGGGAGATTTACGCATCCAGTATTCTCCCTTATAAAAAAACTGTCAGCCATACTGATATGTTCAATATATAACATTTTTTTCAGTGTAGTTATATTAGACATTATGATGATTTTGACTATGGCGTTGAGAGTTTTTGCAAGAATGTAAATAGCAACTATATAAATGAATCTCCCACAATGCATTGGTGAGTTAGTCTCACCTAACCTTAAATATATAGACGGTCCACAAATATTCTTAAATCTCCGAAACACAAATACTGATTGTGAGTGGCACGTCTGTGGCAGTATGCATTTTACCAATACATAATCGATCGATACGCACAATTATGACAGTGCCTTTGGAATTATTTCTTTCAGTGAATTATCCTGGTTTCATTTTTGAAATATTATTTTTGTGTTGTTATTTTCATGACGTCGCGATATAAAGTCACGTATATAACGTCAGGAATACGTGACGTTATTTTCGTGACGCTATTTTCATAAGGGGTCAAAAGGTCGAACGTTTATATAGTCGAACTGTCAAAAGTTCAAATGCTTATTTCGACGAAACTTGAAAAAGCCGAATGTTTATTTGGTCGAAATGCCAAAAGGTGGATTGTTAATTTAATCGAAACGCCAAAAGAGCAAATGCTCAAAAAGTTGAAATTCCAAAGTTCGAATAGTTAAAAACTCAAAATACCAAAAGATGGAATGTTAATTTTGTTGAAATGCTAAAAGGACGAATGTTACTTTCGAAGTAAAGGCAAAATGTGAAATGTTTGTTTGATCGAAGTGACAAAAATCCGAATATTAATTTCGACGAAAGTGCAAAAGATTCAATGTGAATTTTGTCGAAGTGCAAAAACCTCGAATGTTAAAAAAGTCGAAATACCAAAAGTTATTATTTTTTGAGGTTAGAATTACATATTTCACACTACCGTAAAATTGAGGGGCTGGATTTCATAAGGTGTTACGCGTGAATTCAGGCTGAGAAATATTGTCCTGAAACACTATTTTTCGAATGTTTTAATTGTAATTTTAATTATCAATTCTTGTGTAGGATCACAAGGCCCATCTTTTTTTCCTGTGAAAAATATTTGTAGCTTTTTTAGTATTCTTAATAAATAATAAAAACCAAGATTTCGGAAAGTGAAAAATTGTAATATTTTGTCACTTTAACTCGTGATAAGTTGGCCAATTTTGAAAATTTTGTAATAGAACCAAAACGAAATTGTCGGTTACACTATCATAAAAGTAAACGTACAGATAAAAACACTGCTGGTTCAAAAGTTATAAGCACTTTCATATTTTATAGCGCTGCACATATACACACTCCATGCACGGCAGACAAAACGAACGGGTGAATATTGAACCGCAGCGCTATAAAATATAAAAGTTGTTATATATTGTCACGTCCCGTAACTATTAATTAATTAATTAAATAATAAAATAAACATAATTTATATAATTATGATACCTTTTAAATCAATATACGGAACGTAGTTCCAGATAATTAATTTTATAGAAGAACTAATAATTAATTAATGAATTGTTTAAATAGTTTGGACTAACTATTTTTATGTACCAAACCAGTACTGGCCGTTTTCACCTAACTAACCGCCCAGTACTGGCAATATACTGTTGACCATGTCTCGAGTCCTGGCATAGTACTGATTTGGTACCGACACCATATTTCGCCGTCCCCTACGGACAACTACTCTTGTACGGGCAACAAATGTACTTGTAACAATTATCAAAATCTAAAATAGATTTGTTGAAACAATTTATTCATAAGTTTAATAAATTATGTAGAACTATTTTCATTTATAAAAACGACATCAAAACTGAATTGCCATATTAATTAATCGTTTAAACAAATTACTTGTTTAAACAAATTTTCTTGTTCAAATTAACCAGCGAAGTAAAATATACTAAGGTTATGTCATAATAATTAATCTAAATAGTTTTCAATTATTGATAAATTTGTTTAAACAAACTTATTGTTTAAACAAATTTAAGTGTCGTTAGAAAATCTGAATAATTGATAAATTACAACTTTACAGTTTACTATAGTATTATATAGAATAGAATAAGCGTCTTAATCTTAAGTTAATTGTTTAAACAATTCATCTCACTAAGAGTATAAACACACCAAAACTACATAAACAAATTGTAGTCATTTAACGAATAATTTTGTTAAACAAAATTGTGTATCCAAGCTACCAAAAAGATTATGTATACTAAGATTAAGAGATTCAGAAATTGTTTATTTTTGCTTTGTCTAAGGAAAATTCATATAGAACTTAATAAAAAACTTAACAAACAAATTCCAAAAGAATTTTACAAAGATCGCAACTACGCGGTTTCTACAAATTCTAAGAATTGTGTGGATATTGCGGAATATGCGGGTTCTGCAGGCTTCACGATCCTATGACTATGGCAGCTGTGCGAGCTTCTAAGAATTGTGCGGATAGTGCGGAATATGCGGATACTGCGGGTCTCACGTGTCTATGCCTATGGCTGCTGCGTGAGCTTCTACAAACGATGCAGCTTCTACGAATTATGCGGATAGGGCGGATTATGTATGCGGCTTCTGCGGGTTTGACGGGCCTACGGCTTTGGCAGTCAGGTGGACACTGCGGAATATGCGGATTCTGTGGGAATTTTCTCTAGTATAAAAAAGCAGCCCAAAGATACGAGAGACACAGTTCAAAAGTCAAGAGTCTAGAGTCAACAAGCTTTCATACACAATCCTTCGGAACTTAAGTACTTGTGCTCGGGGTTTCTGATTAGATTTCTTTTACAATAAAATTTCAAAGTTCAACCAGTAACAAGTGTTCCAGATACTAAATAAATTATAGTACGACTTAAAGGTGCGGATTTAATAGACAAATTCTTCGAATCTTATTCGTTAAAAACTATCCGTAAAGATCCAGACCAGAAACCAGCATTACCTACCGACAGCACCGAGCCAGTACTCCAAATTGAAATATCCATCTGAACGCATTAAATCATCATCCTCCACCAATCTGAACAACTGAAGATCAGCTTTCATAACCCAACAATTCATTTCAACAATCCAGCTTTCGCAGACTATTAGGTAAAACGTTTCTTCATGCCCATTTGGACCAAGACACAGTTTTAAATTTATACACAGAAATCCTTCATCAGACTTAGCTTAAATTCAGTAATTCTGAATCTCGAAAACTAAAATTAATTTATTTAAATAAATTTATACCTTTTGTTGCTAAAATAACAGTGTTTTCATTTTGTCAGCCCTGTCCTAGTACTGGCAGAAATTCTATTCAGCCTAACTAAATCAGGGAACTAGCTTTAATTATGTTTGGGGTTGTGATTCTTTGCTTTGTTGAAACAGAAATAAACCACATAATTTAAATCAATATTTTTACAATTATCTAACATTTTTCAACTAAGTCCTGACGTCACAATATCTTGAACCAGTAGTACGATTTTGCTGAAATTTTACAAAAAACTTCTTGCTACCATTATAAACAACTTTTTCATTATAAGAAAAATTTGCCGCTACTTCAGCACGTTAAACGAAACGCTCAAAGTTTGACGCACACAATGTTTGAAATGTCTTGGAAAACATTTATTAACTTTTTTGTTTATAAAGATAAAGACTTTTTTTCTGTACGTTTACTTTCATAATAGTGTAACTCACAATTTCGTTTCGGTTCTATTACAAAATTTTCAAAATTGGCCAAATTATCACGAGTTAAAGTGACAAAATATTACAATTTTTCACTTTTCGAAATCTTAGTTTTTATTATTTATTAAGAATACTAGAAAAGCTACAAATATTTTTCACAGGAAAAAAAGATGGGCCTTGTGATCCTACACAAGAATTAATAATTAAAGTTACAATTAAAAACATTCGAAAAATCTTCCGCGAATTTTCCGGCTGGCAAGCAGCAGGAAAATTCGAGGTGTAAACGCTCTACTGCCTGCCTGCCTGCGCAGGCAGGCAGGCAACCGAGCTGTAAGTGAACCTTTACACGGTAAGCTTGTTTTAGGCTTACAGTAAGCTTATCATGTAAGGAAAAAATGTCTTTATTGCGGCGTATGTTCATAGTGAAGGTGAGTCCAGAATAGGTGGATTTTGACGTCGACGCGTAGTCTACCCGTCGATGGGACAATAGGAAACAAGGAACCTACGGGTCGCTTTCGTCACGTCGACGTTCAAAATCCACCTGTTCTGGACTCACCTTAAGATAAACGTGTTAGCTTACCTGACCCTTAGGTGTAAGATTACAACATTTTAACATTATGAGCTTACAGTATGGAGGACATCGTAAGTTAACAGTATTCTTGCTATAAGTTTACCGTTTAAGCTTACAAATCTAACAGGTAAACTGAAAATTAAACCATTGTGCCAAAATTTCAAACTCTAAATAAAATTTTGTGTTATCGGGATGAAACGGTATTATGATTATAAATCATATATATTTTTTTTTCCAGACATACTAAACAATTTTTATGATAAAAAATAAAAAAAATTTAAGTTTATGATAACTTAAAACATTAATATATTATTAGAATAAGAAGTTATCACTCGGTGGATATAAATTATAAGGTATAAGAATTTAGCAATCTATCCGAGTCAACCACCAAGGTTCATTTTAAATAAATAAAACCATGTTTTAACGTTTCGACAGGAATACTGTCCTCATCAGAACTAAAAGAATTTTATTATTAAAATGTTAAAAAAATACAAATACCAAAAAAAATGTTTTAACAGAGAAAAAAAATAATATTTACCGTAAAATAACAATAAAAATTAAAAATTATAAAACATGGAGAAACATCGTACGTAAAAACATTAATAGTTTTTATTTTTGTTTCAGAATGGCGAACAACGAACCATCCTGTAATGTGTAAGTCTGTTATAATATCCACCATATTATTGAGATTTCAACTTTTCATCGTCCCACAATTTATATTTTATATTATATATTCAACTCTTGATTAAAGAGTTAAAGTGTTACAATTTTAGCCCAATAAAACTAAATAACATTAATAATAAGATATTTATAATTTTACAATTGTTAAAACAAATCAAATTGTTTATATTCAATTTTTGATTCAATGGAGCTAGAAAGCTGCAATTTTTTTAAATCTTACATCAATTGCAGTCTCATAAAACTAAGTAACAATTGCAATCAGTTTATAATTTTACAATTGTTTAAACAAATTAAATTGTTTATAATCAACTTTTGATTAAAAAGAGCTAGACAGTTGCAACTTTTTTAAAAGTTTACATCAATTTAAGCCCAATAAAACTAAATAACAACAAGAACAAGAAGTTCCTAATTTTAAAACTGTTTAAACAATCCAAATTGTTTATATTTAACTTTTAATAAAATAGAATTATACATTTTTTTAAAAATAATTGTAAAATTATAATCTTCAATTTACTATTAATACCGTGCTTTAGTAAGCTAATAAAGTTGTAATGAAGAGAGTCTTTGTCGCTCCAGAAATTTCTCGTCAGAAAGGTCCGAGTTCGTCTAGAGAAAATTTCTTAGCATAGATTGTAATGAGTAAATTGAATAAACAATTGCCGTACTCGACAAAATACTTCTCTCGGAAATAATTAATTAATTATTGATTAACAAAAGAAAAATAAATTAACATTCGTTATTCGGTGATTCACGACAAAATACACAATTATGCGTACCTAACAATTCTCTGATTCATTTTGGCAACAATGAAACTTGATCTAACAATAAAATTATTAACCATTCTAACAATTTGTTCCGATTCAAAATTCAATTTAAAACTTTAATTATTTTAACCTAACGTCCGTTCGTTAGTCTTAACTAGATTTCGTCGATTAACCGATGCCACTCTTCACCCCAAACAAATAGGCAAAAATCCCCTCCTAAGAGAGATTTGCGGTTCTTCGGGGTAAAACCAAAGAGAAGCCCCTCTATTGGTCACCACCCCGAATTTTTCGGAATGTCGAACCTAGTAGAATGCGTGAGAGAATGTCACGGGAGTACCTACAGGACTTCTCAATCTATTCACAATTCTGAAAATGACCCCTCTCCAGAATTTGCGAATAGACTAACGCAGAATGAAAATCTTAAATCGTAAGCAATGAGTGCAAGTAGTACGTCCCATATCTCTGTCCTATTCGCACTCATTGCTTACGATTTACGATTTTTCATTGTGCGTTAGCCTAATGCCTAGGCGATCCTTCACCATACGGTTCCGGATCTTCTGCATCGAGTGGGGAGAGAGGAGCCCCTCTACACCGAACTCAGGTGTCGTCACTGCAGCCTTTCCATGATCGCCTGGTGTCAGAGTGGTGGCGTGGCGGGAGCACCCACACACGTCCTCACTGCTGGCCAGCACCCTCCTCACAAGAGCTGCTGAGAGGTGGATGCCTTAACGAGCGATCTTATCGTCGAGACCGAGGTGCACCTCGAGTCTCGTCGATTGGAAGACTACTCGATTAGTGGCCCGGAGTCAGTTATATCGCCCGACTCCCGCCTGTCTGCGAAAAGAAGGGTGAAGAACTACGCGACGCGAGAGCACGCTCTCCGACTGTAGAGATGGTTAGCGGCAGAGAAAGAGTGTGTAAGCCTGATATACACACACATAATTACAAAGTTGCAAAAATAAGAAAAAAGTTCAACTTATATGATCTTTTTCATTAATAGTTGATGATAAAGAATTTAATGTGTTTAAACACTAGTAAACTTATAAATTGCTTCATCTATGAAAAAGCAATTGTAATTGTACGATTAAATGAACTTACCTAAAGTGAAGTTCAATCGAAATTATGCAAGTACGTCTCGTCCGAATAGCTCAAATGTAGTAACGCTAGTTGCCAGATTCCAATCCACAGATATTTTAAAGTCCGCGCTAAATTTTATTTCGTTTCGGTGCGGCTAGTGTGCGCTATAGCTCCAGTCCTGTCATTACGCTTTGAACGTGTTAGAATCAGTTTTAAATTGCTATGGGGTACTGGGAGGGAAGGGAGTGATCTATTCGGACGAGACGTACTTGCATAATTTTGATTGAACTTCACTTCAGGTAAGTTCATTTAATCGTACAATTATGCTACGTCGTCTCGTCCGAATAGATCAAATGTAGTTGTTTAAAGAGAATATGAAATTTAAATCTCTAATTATTTATTATTTAATACCGCAGAAGCGAAGTTACATTGTGACTCTTTGAGCGGTCTATTATAAAAGAACGCAAACATAGCTGATTCTTTCGACCATCGCGCAGATTTCCTGATTAGATCTACGCCGCCGATGACGAAGCATGTTGCGTACTGTAGCCTAAGAAGATACTGGTATCTATCTTCCACTTTTATTTAATACTTGTTTGATTCAGCGGCTCAATGTTTGAGGGTTAGCTGGTCGATGTGGCAATTTAAATTTTAATAACAAATAATCTTGATTATCCAATCTGAAATCTTGTGTTACTAATAAATATGATTTTAAAAAAGTAGCCACGCATAGATTAGGATCTTCAAGAAAGAAGGGGAAATGTAACATCGGTTGGTCCCTTCCTGCCTTTGTAGATTTGATTCGGTATGGAATATAAATTTTTACTGAGTCGATTAACATTTTTATATTAGAGGTCCTAATTTTGGAAATTGTCTGCAGTCGCTGAGCAGTAGCTAATGCCAGAAGGGTTTTTAGCTTTTTAGACATAATTTCTAAATTTAGTTCGGAATTTGGACCTAAGCTTAACAAGTACTTTAATACCTCTTGCGGAACCCAGATATCATCGTATCTTGCTTTTAAGGGTTTGAGAACAGATGACCCTTTACAAAATCTTTTAATAATTTGAACATTACCGAGATCATAAGATAATATTAACGATAATGCCAATCTATAAGTATTTACGGTGCTATACGAATAAGCCTTTTCTTGTATTATTGTTAGGAACTTTAGAACTTCAGTGGCGGAAGCGTTGTACATTTCTGTATCGTTATCTAAACAAAACTGCCACCATTCACGTAAAGGCTTTTCATATTGACGGTATGTGGCCTCAGATAGCGATGAGGGTAACGTCGATAAAGCAATCTCTGGAATTCCGCGATCCAAAAATGCTTGCCTGACAAAAATCCTATTGCCAGGGAAAGCTTGTTTGACAGAGGGTGTTTCCTGTTAAAAGAAGAAAAAAGATTATTATGCGGTCCTAAAATCAAGAAGTAGCCAATTACTAACGATTTGAATAAAGGAAACCATGATTGTGTGGGCCAGTAAGGGACTACCACCACCCCTTCAGCTTTATCAGCGATAATTTTCTGTAAAACTTTAAGTACGATGGAAAATGGTGGAAAGGCATAAAATCTAAAAACTGTCCAACTAATTGTGACCGCATCGACTGCGAACGAATCGGGGTCTTGCTTCCATGACACGAATTTCTCACACTTCTTATTTGCACAAGAAGCAAATAAGTCTATATCAAAAAACCCAAATTTACTCCAAATTTCATTAAACGCCCATGGAGCTAATTCTCATTCAGTTTCCTTAGACAAGGTGCGTGATTCTCTGTCAGCATCAACATTTTCATGTGATGGAATATAAGATGCGAAAATCCAAAGGTCGCGTCCTTCGCAACATGTCCAAATTTCTATACATAATTTACTTAACTTAGGAAACTGAACACTGCCCATTCTACACTACCGTCCATAAGTATCAGGACGCTTACGCGCGACTCAATCTAAGAACATACCATTACTAAATTAATGATTTCTCTAGAACTATAACAGCTACAAAGATGGTCAAAAACAGATTTAATAGCTTATTAAATTCTGCATACAATGAGCGGTATTAGAAGATAATTCGTTAAATATGTTTTAAATTATAAAGTGAGAAATATAGACAAAGAATTATGAATTTGCATCATTTTCTTCCCTTAAATTCAATTGCTGGAAAAATCTAGGAAAATGTAAATAGAATTTTATTTGAACTGCAGATATCCGAGTTTTTAACTCAGCTTTTAAATAAGCTTTAGAAAACTAAAAAACATTAATTTGTTACCGAGTTACGACTAAAAATGTAGAGACATGTTTAGTACGTTCACCGACTAAAAACCGACTTCACGCGTCAGAGAACTGTCCGGTCTATTCGGCCATTTTCAATGATAAATCTATAACGGATAAATTTTTTTTATTTTTCTAAGTCTTATTTACAAGCTTAAATGTTAAGACTGTAAATTGAGACTTATAAAATTTAAATATGTTTATTCGTTATTGATTTATCATTGAAAATGATATGAACATTTTCTGAAGCGTAAAGTCGATTTTCGATTGGTGTACGTACTAAACATGTCTCTACATTTTTAGTTGCAACTCGGTAACAAATTAACGTTTTTTTAGTTTTCTAAAGCTCATTTTAAAGCAGAATTAAAAACTCAGACATCTGCAGTTCAAAAAAAATGCTATCTATATTGGGCTGATTTTTTTTCGACTATTTTTTTTTTCTTAGTCCCCACTCGAAATTTTGTTGGACATGTCGAAAAAAAAATTCCCTGAAAGTTGCAGCCCTTAATATTAATTTTAAGAACTTTCCCAAAGCAAAAAAAGATTTCCCATGTAAAATACACGTAATTAGACATATTTTTTTGTAAAAATTCTATACCTCAGCCGCATTTTACTCTATTACGTTGCTCTTGTTGGAGCAAAAGTGTAACTAGCACTAGTGAATTTGTACGAGTCACTAAAGATTATTTTTTCCCAAAATTCACGTTTTCTTGCTGGTATCTTTGAAATAATTAATTTTATCAAAAAAGGTAAATGAAAAACTTATTGAAGAGTCAGTCCATTATATTTCGACTAAAGTCGTTGCGGACCAATTTTAAAAAAATTGATACTTTCAGAAATGATTCTGTAAAGTATCTGGACTACGAAATGAGAAGAAATATGTTAAAATTTTTATTATTTCTCTCAAAATATGAATTTCAAGCATAGGAAGTACGGAAAACTGGAACTTTTTTACCACTTAGAAAATCTGAAAATAAACATTGAAAAATGCTTAAAAGTTGAAAAACTGTCATTGGTATTTATTGAGAATGATTACTTTTATTATTTTTCACTGATTAAAGCAGTTAAAAGTTTGTATTAATATATAAAATATAATTTCAAAGTTCGCCTGACAGATAACCTAATTTGACGATTTTTAACGATTATTTGTAAAGAGGAGAAGTTATTAAAATACGTTGTAACTTACCCAATATAAAGTAATTGAGATGCTTTTTTAAATTTACTTAGCACTTTTTTAATTTCTAATTTAAAAATATAAAAAATAATGAGTTGAAAATACGAATTTACTGTATTTTCGCGAAGTTTGGAAGCTAATATCTCCGTTGCAGAAAAATAAAAAAAATTGGCACTTTAGGAACATTCAAATCAAACCATAATCTTCACGCACCAAAAGTTTCTTCTTGGTCCCGAGTTTAGTTTAGGAGATAAAAATATTTAAAAATTGTTAATTATTTACAGGTTAAAACTGTGCTTTTCTGTAACTTGAATTTGGTTTACCTCGATGGATCTCGTTCAATTTTCACTTCAAGTTATAGAAAAGTACAGTTTTAACCTGAAAATAAGTAAGAATTTTTAAATATTTTTATCTCCTAAACTAAACTCGGGACCAACGTGAAATCTTTGGTGAGTGTAGATTAAGGTTTAATTTGAATGTTTGTAAAGTTTTAAATTTTTTCATTTTTCTGCAACGGAGCTTTCAAAGTTCGCGAAAATGCAGCAAGTGAATATTTTCACTATAACTGACTATGATGTTTATTTGAATTTTTAAAATATGTACTTGACTAAGATTAAATATAAGAAAATAATTTTAGTATTTTGTGATTGAAATGGATTTGGAAAAATTGGGAAAATTAATGAAAATTTAAAAGAGTATTGATTGAGGGATGCAAATTGATTTTGGAATATACAAATGTATTGGAAAGAAAACATATTCAAAAAGATTTAAAAAAACTAAATTTCACTTAAAAACTATTTGAATTCAATATTTTTCAATTCTGTTCTTCTTACTGGGCATCTTCCCCTATTTTTTGTACATCTTTTTTGTAGGAAATTACATTTTCAATAAATTTTTCATTTACCTTTTTTGATAAAATTAATTATTTCAAAGATACCAGCAAGAAAACGTGAATTTTGTGTCAAAATCATCTTTAGAGACTCGCACCAACTCACTAGTGCTAGTTACACTTTTGCTCCAACAAACATTTTTGTAGAGTGTTTTATTCTGAGTGAATTGAGACCAAGAGCAACGTAATAGAGTAAAATGCGGCTGAGTTATAGAATTTTTACAAAAAAATTTGTCTACTTACGTGTATTTTACATGGGAAATCTTTTTTAGCTTTGGGAAAGTTCTTAAAATTAATATTAAGGGCTGCAACTTTCAGGGAATTTTTTTTTCGACATGTACTGCTCAGTACTGCTCAGGAATGCCTTCCCTCTGGGAAGGCAATAATTTGACATAATTTGCCTACTTTCTATTATTTTCTTACTTCATTCTACAGAATTAATTTTGACATATAGTAAAAAACAATAGAAAGCGTGCGGTCATGTCGAATTAGAGCCTTCCCTCGAGGGAAGGCATTTCTGAGCAGTACTGTACAACAAAATTTCGAGTGGGGACTAAGAAAAAAAATAGTCGAAAAAAAAATCACCCTAATGTATAGTCTCCTGAACACCGATCTCGATGTATTTTTTAAAAGTGATACAGTTTTTATTAGTAAACTAAACAAGTATATTGACTCCTGTAGAGCGACATAGATTTTAGCAATTGCAATTCTACTTTATATTGGACAAATGCGTTTTTACACTGTATAATTTTTGTAATACACCCAACTCTTAATTTATGCGACTTTGATTTATGCGATTCTGGGAATCAGAAGCTTTAGTCAGAGGGTTAAGAGGTAAGGGGAATGGGAACAATATTTTAAAGGAATATGGTATCAGCAATGATACTTATTATCGAATTATAAATAGTGATCCAGAGATTCTTAAAACTGCGAATCCGTATCATTTAAATGAAGAGAGAAAATCTTCGAAAAAAAGTAGTAATGATATTTTAGATTCAGCTATGATTAAATGGTTTATGCAAGAAAGGGATCGTGGAAATCCTGTATCCGGGCCAATACTTAGAGAAAAAGCTCTAATGTTAAATGAAAAACTGAATGGTCCCTCAACTTTTAAAGTAAGTAAATATGTAAATAAATTTAAAGGTTAGGTCTTCTCATTTGTTACAATTTAAGATTTATTTTTCTAATCTTTATTTCCTTCTTTTTAAAAATATTTATTAATTATTTAGCACATGAACGTTATTTTGTGAGTTTTTATATTTTAGCGGACAGGTCAAGATTATTTTGTAAATTTCTTTTAAGTTGAGAATTCATACTGTAATATACTAATTTTAATTTCATTTATTTAAAAATTAATCATAATTTTTTTATTTTTTATTAATTTTGATTGTTATTTCTGTGCCATTTTTTGTATTTATTGTTTTATATCGATTTTATTCTTTAAAGACTGTTAATTTTTTATTTACTAGTTGACTGGTTAAGGTTATGTTTTGCAAGTTTACTTAATTGAAGATATATTAACAATTGTATTCTTGTCTATTATTATTTATAATGTGTCTCATTGGCTTAACTGTTTCTTTAAAGTTACGTTTTTTAAAGTTATATTTTTATCTATATTATTTTGTTTTATTATTAACTTAGTTAATTATAAAAACTAATTTAACTTGTATTTTATTTGTTCGTATTTTCATTTGTATCGCTCTTATTTTATATTTACGTCTTTAATTAATATTTGCAATTTTGTTACAGGCAAGTAGTGGATGGCTCACTTTATTTAAAAAGCGTCACGGTATCAGAGATTTGAGAATGAAAGGTAAAATATTATCTTACGATGTTGCAGCTAGCGAAGATTTTTCCCAATTTTTAAAACAAAAAATTAAAACAGAAAATCTACAAATCGACAATGTATATAATGCGGATGAAACCGGAATCCATTGGAAAATTCTGGTAACACATACTCTTGCTTCTCATCATGAGGTATCGGCTCCTGGTGCAAAACAAAGTAAAGAGCGAATAACTGCATTATTCTGCTCCAATGCCAGCGGAACACACAAAATTAAACTGCTAATAATTGGCAAGTCGAAAAATCCTAGATCCTTGAATGAGTATATAACTAAAGAGGGAAAAAACAAAAACTTGAAGTCCTTAGGACCTGGGTGTTACATACGCCAATCAAGCTAGTTCGTGGATGAATAAGTCTCTATTTATGCAATGGTAATAAATTATGTACATTCCGAATTAAAATATTTAAAAAAACAACATAAGTAATAAAATATATTTTTAATTTGCTTATAATAATATTCTGTCGTATATTAGAATTTATATTTGTATATATGTTTAGCGAAAAATATACATATGTCGTTTTTTAGGTACAAGGATGAGTTTATACCTGCAGTTCTTGAACAGCAACAAAGAACTGGCAAAAGGGGAAAAGTCATTTTAATACTGGATAACGCTCCATCCCATCCGACTTCGGAGGCTCTGAATTCTGTAAATGAAAATTTTGAAATTGTTTATTTGACTCCAAACGTGACTGCTCTCATCCAACCTATGGACCAGGGCGTTATAGCAACGACAAAGCAATTATATAAAAAAGATTTGCTTCGACAACTTTTACTAAACGATGATCAACAAGGAGCTATTGACTTTTTAAAGAAATTGAGTCTTAGAAACATTTTTCCAGCGCTTTGCAGTGCTTGGAATAGAATAAAATCCTCAACTTTGCAAAAAGCATGGAAACCCATTTTAGGAGATTCTTTTGGCATTTCAGTTTCTGATGAACTCGAAAGTTTGCAGCTTAATATTGTACAAGAAAACGAAGATCAAAATAAGGATGAACCAAACCTTCTACAAGAGGAAATCCATTTCCATTTTATTGAAGAAAATCTTTTCGAGCAAAGTGCTAAACTTCTTTCAGGACCCAATTACGTTGATCAAAACAACTATCTTCTGCAATGGTTTAATAAAGATAATAATGATTGCGGTTGGGAGCCACTATCAGACGACGCAATCGTAAACTTCGTCACAAATGGCAAATGCATACCTGAAATTGTAAATGTTTAAAATGAAACTGAAGAAATCTATGAAAAGACTGCTTCGACGACACCGACTACAACAAAACCAATTGAGCATCTTAACGGTTTGAGAAATTGGTTAAAACACAATGAAATGTCTTCGCCACTTTCTTCCTTTTGTCTTCAGGAATTGAAAAATTGAATAGAACCGACGTCAAAAAAATACTGTTTCCTCTAGTTTTAAAGTGGTGTTTTCTAGATGATATTAAGAGAAATATTGCGTTATTGTTTTTAAAAATTGATAAATTTTGTCGAAGGAAGTTTAAAGTTTTCAAAATATTAATAAGTGTTAAAGTTAAAGTATTCTGTTTCTTCCCAATGTCCGATTTGTTTTGTAAAGAATTCTTAAATGTACCTTAATGTTATTTAAAACAGTATTATATGTAACATTCAAAGTATTAAATGTTTTTTTAGAATAAGTACGATTTTGTTAAGTTTTTAAGTGTTTGATACATTTATATTATATGTACTTTCGAAAAAATAATTTATATTTTACTTTGACTAGTGTTTCTAATGGATTTATAATTAATATAATTATATAATTTAAAATAACAAAATATTTATAATAGCGATAGATAATAAATTTTCCAATAAAATAAAAAATAATGTTATAAATATACAGTTATTTTCTCCTTTTCTTTTTCTGCTTCATGAATTTTTTTAAAAAAAAATTTCAAGCGTAAATCTTTTTGTAAAACTCAAAACTAATTTACACTTTAAATAAACATACAAACTTCCATTAATAAAAAATATAGTTTAAACAAATTAAATAATTATTTTAAATTATTTATTTCTCTAATTATCATTTATATTATTATTATATTAAAAATTATATATATTATAAAATATAAACAAAAATTAGTTGAAAATTGCAATAGAAATATTTTGTATTGCGTGAAAGGAAATTTTCAATTATTTATTACTAAATAATAATTATTAATGATTATAAATATACATAAAATAAAACGTAAACATAAAAATTTATTTATAATAAATATAATGAATAAAATATCTATATAAAGTAAAATTAGCGGAAAGGGGCGAATGAATTTATTTCCTACTTTAAGTAGCTCGCACGGCCCTGACTGTTTACATTTTTTTCGGCTTTGTTTACGTTCTCGATTTATGAGACTGCCAACATTTCTGTCGCATAAATTAAGAGTTGAGTGCCCAGGAACAAATTGGTCTTAATCGGTTACATCTATGTGATCTCCTATTGATGAGAAATTTATTGAATCTTTTTTGACAGTTATGAATCGGAGTCAAGATTTTCAGACTCAGTTGTCAAAAACAATAAATCGGAAACTTCCGATTCAAGCCACTCAAAAGTTTTGAATCGGAAGTTTCCGATTTATTGTTTTTGACAACTGAGACTGAAAATCTTGACTCCGATTCATAACTGTCAAAAAAGATTCAATAAATTTCTCATCAATAGGAGATCACATAGATGTAACCGATTAAGACCAATTCCGATTAAAAACGATTAAAAACGACAATCGTGAATGCGCATTCTGCATTCTAAAAATTTCCGATTCAAAAAGAAATTCAACAATAGGTTTTTTGTTCCTGGGTGTATACTTATTTTGTAACCCATTTATGGTCTTTATGGACCGCGGGATGATCTGAATGAATAAATAAATAAATAAATTTAAAACAATTTTTAAAAAATCATCTTTTTAAAAAATTTATATTCTTCCTGGAACGTGTAGTGTTTGGAAAGTATCCCTAAATTTGTGTTTTTTTATTCCAAATTGGAGTATGAAAAGAAATTGCTAAAAAAATTTCAGGAAAACATTGAAATTAAAAAAAAATGGGAAAAAAATTCACATTTTTCAAAAATTCATATCGTTCCTAAAAAGTGTAGTGTTTGGAAAGTATCCCTTTATTCGTGTTTTTTTATTCCGAATCGGATAATGAAAAGAAATTACATGAAAAATTTCAGGAACAACTTAAAATTAATAAAAAGTTTAAGAAATTCACATTCTTCAAAAAAATATATTGTTCCTGGAAAGTGTAGTGTTTCAAGGTGTTCCTAAAATTTTTTTAGCAATTTCTTTTCATAATCCAATTCGGAATGAAAAAACACGAATTTAGGGATACACTAGAGCGTCGAAGGTGGAGACGTCGCGTAGGAACAAAACTTGTCGATGCGTGTGCATGTATTGAGAATGCGTGAGAACTGTCGAGCGCAACGACGGACAAACTAAGAAGTTTTGTTAGTGTCACGGTGCCCTAATGAAGAACATGGGGAGAATAACTATGCCTCAAAAACTTCCTACGGCCATGGCTGTTTAAGTATTTGAGCACCAAGGGCAAGCGTCACCTAAGTCCAACACAGTTCGAGGCTTAGCTCACATGCGACGCTCTAGTGTACTTTCCAAACACTACACTTTCTACGAACAATATAATTTTTTGAAGAATGTGAATTTTTTTTGCTTTTTTTTAATTTTGAGGTGTTCCTGAAATTTTTTTTGCAATCTCTTTATATTATCCGATTCGGAATAAAAAAACACGAATTTAAGGATACTTTTTAAACACTACACTTTCTAGGAACAAAATAAATTTTTTAAAAAAGTGAATTATTTATATATATTTTTTTAATTTTAAGGTGTTCCTGGAATTTTTTTTGAAATTTCTTTTCATTATCCGATTCGGAATAAAAAAAACGAATTTAGGGATACTTTCCAAACACGGCACTTTCGAGGAACAATATACATTTTTTAAAAAGGTGAATTTTTAAATTTTTTTTTAAATTTCAAGGTATTTCTGAAATTTTTGTGTCAATTTCTTTATATTATCCGATTTGGAATAAAAAAACACGAATTTAGGGATACTTTCCAAACACTACACTTTTTCAGGAACAATATAAATTTTTCAAAAAGGTGAATTTTTTTTACTTTTTTTTTTAATTTTAAGGTGTTCCTGAAAGTTTTTTGGCTTTTTCTTTTTATTATCCGATTGAGAATCAAAAACCACGTATTTAAGGATACGTTCCAAACACTACACTTTTTAGGAACAATATAAATTTTTAAAAAATGTTAATTTCTTTCACATTTTTTAAAATTTCATGGTTTTCCTGATATTTCTAATACAAGCGATATTTGTAGTTTTATATTTTATTGTCAAATTTATTATTAAATTCTTTAAAGAATTTTCTCAAAAATTTAAATATACTAAAAATTATTTTCAAATACTTTAAAATACTTTAAAATACTACAAAATATTCTAAGCATTAAAAATTTTTTGTTTTTTTGAAGTAGTATTTTGAAGTATTATAATACTTTTAAAATATTTATAAACACGAATATTTTTAAATACTTTAGAATATTTTGAAGTATTTGGAAATACTTTATACTTTAAAGTAATTTTCAGTAAATTCAATATTTCGAAGTATCTTCCAGTGCTTTTGAATATTTTAAATTAATTTTAAGTATTTTTAATATATTAAAGATGTTTTATAAGTTTTAATTTCGGTAAAACTTATAAACATTATAAAGTAAAGAAATTAAATTAAAGAATTAAGAAGTAAATTTCTATGATATAAATAAAAATTCCATGAGGTTTCCATGATCTCATGAGGAATATTGAAATTCCATGTGAATTTAAAGTTTTACCATATTTTCCAGAGTTGTAGATGTTACGTTTTAGAATAATTATTAATTTTACCTTTTTATATTACCATTCAAAAATTCTAAACTTGAAGGCACCAAGCTGCCAGAGAAACAATTTAGTTGCAATTTCGTGAACTCTAAACCTTTGTTTTTCTGTTTATGTTATGTGGATTCGTGTTCTCTGTTATAGTTGCATCATTATGCACGCTAACTGAATTTATTTTAATTTAAAAAGAAAACTGGTCAGGAAATAAAAGGAAATCAATTAACCATTTATAATTTATTAAGACATAAATTTTAAAATACAATTAAATTTCTCCCTAGCAATCGTCAATTCTAATATAAAAATTCTTTGACTTACCCTACCATTGTTACTACACCTACCGTCGGAATGCTGCTGAGTATTCTGACGGGCAAATACAGAATTCACCAAAGTTTGTTGTGCCTGGCTGCACTAGTGGACCCTTGACCCGAAGACGGCGCAGACAATATGATTGTGGGCTGGCCGGTTCTCATAACAAAAATTTGGTTGCTTAAACAAACCAATTTTCACCTCGTAATCTTCGCCACCTGGACTCGGTCGCTGATTTTTACTTTGAATATTTTTCGTCCCGCCGGATTCTATATATTAATCGTAATAAAATCCGTGATGCGACACGAGACGGGCTTTATACAAAATAGACGGTGGTCTAGCGATCAATCTGGTCAAGACCAAGAAGTGTTCACTAAACGAATTAAAAAAAGGTACTGCAAGTTGTATCATGTCATAATGCTCCTCTATGGATACACTGCAAGGCTTTTGGTGGGGAATTTTTGATGAGTTAGGAAATTTAGAATTGTGGGAAAAATTATAAGTGCTAGCGTAAGTTGTTACTATGGCAAATTTTTGCTGACACAGAATTCTAAAGTCCGTTCTGTCTTTAGAACTTTAGTTCTTATATGTATTCCAAATATATTGGTTTCGAAATACCTTGTGAATTGCAGGGGCAATAGTTCTGAAAATTCCCCCTTTTTTATCTATTGCATTTAACTTGGTAATTACAAGCGCCGAGTGCAATAAATAATAATTAATCGATACCAGTCAATTAAGTATCAATCAATTATTATTTCGATGGTAATCACAATTACCGGGCTCCCAATACCAAGTTTTGAAAATGAAGAATTTAGATCTCCCTTTTTTTGAAGCACGAACACGTGCGTTTTGTTTTCATTCTGTCTCTAGCTTTATTTGCATGCTAAGGAAGTGTTACATCCCGAGCAGAAGGCTTGTTATTTATTAATATCAAATTTTTAAATTTAATAGTGGAGGTAAGGTAGGCTGATTAAGTCAAGTTGGTAAATCTTGACTATTTATTTTTATGTGAGATCGTAGGTTTCTATCGCTCCTATGGGGTGCGTCGTTGAAAAGCTTTGTCTAATTTTAAGTCTAAGTTGGTTTATTAAAAGGTATACATTATTAATCCAATAAAAGAAGGCGTGTTAAGTTTAATTTCAGTCTGTATTTCATGATAGTGTCTTCAAAAGTTTTACAATTACATGAATTGAGAGTATTACAATGTGTGCGAAAATATATTAAAATTACTTACAATCTACCTTTCCTTTGAGAGAAAAGGGCAAAGTATGATGTTGATGCAGTGGATATAAACAAGAGTCCACTTATTTGTTGATGCGGCGCAAAGTGCTTTTTGCAACTCGGTTTTACCGAACGGTTGTGACTTCACACTATGTTTTAGTCTATGTTTCCCGAATATTACAAACTAGCCAAGTTTGTAGTCGTTTACAGAAACACTCTAAGTACGACGATAATCAATTAAATTCAACAAAGGATTTAAAACTCTAATGAATTTACTGAAGACCGAAGGGTCGCTCGATGTGAAAAGTAGCTTACAAAACACGAAAACTTTGATCGGTTGGAAACAAAATCTCAACAACTAGGGTTGAATGGTTACTGTTCCGAAACTCTGATTAGTGTAATCGAGGAAGACTGCACAGAGCAATTGACAACTCCAGAGAGAAGCCCTGGGTTTTTATACAGGCAAATCTTCCTTGAGTGGGAGCGTTTGGTGCTAGAATCACGTTTAGCTCTTGTTTAATAATTTGGTCATTAGCGGAATTATAGTTTCTATGAACCATTGGACACCTGCATCACGCACTGTCTCCATCCGCTAAGTTTATGCACACGATCGCCAAACAGTCTTTATACGACGTGCTTCTTAATATGATAGTATTCTAAATGCAAACTGTATCAAATGGGATAATTCTCAGATGTCCGAGAATATGCAAAACTCTACTCTCTCAGCACGTTTTGGAGACCTCATTCCATCGATATAAACAAAACATTTCGTTCGTCTGGAGACTATGCCTATCATGCAGCTGTGCAAGATTCGCAAAATGCAACTCTGTCTAAAAACTGAAACGTTTTCGAAGAATATCATACGTGCGTAGAAGATGAGTCTTTTACGTGATCAGAAGCGGCTCACAACAATAGACCATTCAGAAAGACTACTTTTAGAAACGTTGCTCTCTTAATCACGTCCTCATCTTCAAGCATGATGATGATTAAGTCAATATTATTTAAACGTTTTGAAAACTCTTCTCAATCTTGGTTCTCAGAGATTAACCGTAAGAATATACCAAATGCCCCGGGAATGTTGATAATTAGTCTTAAGGACAGAAAGGCAAAACGTTTTCATTCCCATCAGCATTCAATATAAGCACAATTGTAATAGGTTGGTAAAAGAACAAAGCATACGTGCAAGTTTATAAAACGAGCATATACACTAGGTCTTCGGTTTATTTAGAGTTAAAAGTGATTCTAGATGTAGTTAATATTTGAAAATAGAACCTCAATGCTCAGTTCGTGATCATAAAATAAAACTGTTTTCAGGTTGTTGATAATGCCTTGAAGTACCTTTTCTTAAAACTGTTAATGTAATTTAAGTTAAACAAAAGATTCAATAATGTCTAAGAGTAGCGAGAGCCGATCATTAAGACAAGTATAATATTTCTCATAAAGCGATATCTCAATTTATACATTTGAAGCTCCCGAAGATGCAAGTGCAATGCGAGTAGACTGCTTGTTTATCACGCGTGCCGCGTTAAGCACACGCGTGACTCGCGAGTGGCCACCTGCAAGCCCGTGTTGCTTACATCTAAGAATTTTATTATGAAATTTCAGCTCGCACTTCTCTTAGTGATGTAGGACCGAAGCTAATATTATTTTGCGTTTAAAATAGCCTCCATCCTTCATGACCACAGATGCATATTTCAGGTTTCCAAAACTACATCGCGAGATCGGCAATCATTTTATTACCACTTGAATTCCATTCTTCCTACTTATGATAGGGTAGATCGCTTATAAATGTTTCGTTACCATGAGGTAGTTTCCATATCATGATAATACAAAGAAAATTATTTATCATGAACACCCTTAAGGAAAATTCGTGTTACTGGGATGTAACAGAAGGATGGTGATAAGGACGTATGAACCGATGCCTTGCCATGTCTCATAGTGGAGCATAGAGCAGTGTGTGTGTTAAAATACTAGTGGACGGCCAGAGGCCAGGCAGGTGTTGATTGCTGGTTTCATTTCCTGTATGTGTGACACACACGAGCGCAGCCAGTACACTTCATTGTTTTCGCAACCTTTAATTCTTTCATTCCTTCCATCATTAATTTATTAACCTTATTTATTTCGCTTAACAATTTCTCTGAATTTTAGCAATCATCATTTAGTAAAAGACATCGATATGTTTTTTTTTATATATATAATTTTCTTTTATTTTTAATTGGTTCAACTATTTTCCTTGAATCAAGGAATTATATTCTTCAAATAGATATACATATCCTTGATTCAAAGATATAGTTGCTATCCCGTTAACACTATACAAATTTAATTACATATACTAATGCATCATTGTTGCGAGAAAATTTTAATGTTTCCTTATTAGTTCAAATTCCCCTTTTTTTTCTATGTTTAACTCAAGCCTGAATTAAATGCAAAGGAATCTTGCTGACACCGAGTTCGTCGGGAGTGTCAGTTTGCAGAGTTGCTGTAAATCGCCAAAGAGTTTCTGCGACTTTTCGCGAATAAAAATTTAATAATGATTAATGAAAAGATATTTCATCACAGTAGCTACCCTGAATTTTGAAAGATTTAAAAAAATGCTAAAAGGTTGTTAATTTCAAAATATTATAAACTTAATTAAATAGGACCTATTCTTTAAAATTTCAGAATAATTATGTAGATTAAAATGTTAAGAATTAAAGTTTGGATAATATTTTGTAAGGGTAGAAATAATGAATTGCAAAACAGTTAAATTAAACTCAAATATGTTTAAATAAGCTGATTAGTTTAGTTTTACCAGTCTAGTTTCAAAGGTAATTTTTTTAAAGAATAGGATGAAGTTAAATGGGCCTTTCTCTATAATACAAATGGTATTAGAAGGAAATGCAGTTTACAAAAAAGTCCAGAAGAACTCAGATGTGAAGCTGGAACATGTAATAACTTTCGGTAACTAAACGATAATATTACTTTTCGATACAAGATAAAAATATAGTTTCAAATATACTAACAATTTGACACTTGATATAGCTGTCAAAAATTATTGTAAATATTATGTCAGCTGTAATCTGTTGTTTATATTCTTTTCTACTGTTATTTATCTATTTCTTCTTTATAAAAGATTTAATAATATTTATTAGGTTTAAAGAAAATTTCTATTTTAATTCAATGAAATAAAAAAATTGTCAATTTATTAATAAGTAATAATTAATTAATTTGTGTTTAAAAGAATTATACAGATCAAGCAATAATCAACAATATTTCTTTTGTTGATTCATTAAATTTTTTTTTATTTTTTATTCCATGTTTGTAAAAAATTTTTGTTATATACTTAATAATAAAAACATTGTCATTTGTAGTAAATGGTAAGAAAAGTTGCTTATTAATTTTTATTAAAGTACAATAATTATTCGTATTACTGTATATATCTGTTAATTATTTATATGTATAGATGAAATGTAGATGAAAGTGCTTTTAATTGATTAAAGTCTCACGTACTATTATATTATTTTAAGTTTTTAAAATATGCATTATTTTTTGTTTGTTAACAGAATGGAACAGCGAAAGATTGACGCGCGCTTTTGCGCGCGCATACTTTGCTAGTTATTATATAATTTTTTTATGTATTTGTCGCTTCTAACCTAATTAATGATATATTAATCATTAAGGCTCCAGTGGAAGTAAAATTTAACCTACAAATACATACGTAATTATGGGAAACAAATCCTGTCGCGGATCGCCAAGCTGCTGGGATGAAAACTTTCCCAAAAAATCGTTCCGATAAAAATCTTTCAGGGAAAGTCCGTTTTCAGCACTGTCACTCGCGCACAAATTATTTATTAACAAAAATAAATAACGTTTTAATGCACAAACACAACTACACACAGTACACACCGATTGCACGAGTTTGACAAGAGGACTAGGCTCTTTGCGCCACCCGTGGCCAAAGTGAGAACAGCGAAAGCCTTTAAAACGAAACCGGCGCTAAAATTCAAACACAAAGAAAATATACAAAATGCAAATGATAAGGAAAAGTAATAAATAAAATGAGGATATACTAGTAATAATTGAAAAAAACAAAAATTAATAATAAAAAAATGCATATAAATGTAAAAAATAAAGTAAAAAAAAAACAATCATAAAAAAAATTATTTTTAATAAATAAAAAAAATAATAAGTAATTACTAAAATTAACAATCTAATCCAAATAAAGAAGAAAAACAAAAAAAATGAGTAAACAGTAAAAATATATATAAAAACATCATAAAAGTAGAAATAAAGAGATAATTCTCTCCGAAGAGTCAAATTTTTCAAAAATGCCTATTTCTGGTCGAAAATAGATAGGAATAGAATTTTCTAATCGGACCTTCAAATTCATTAACTAGATGTCAAATCGAATCAAGATTTTCAATTGCGAACCCCAAAAAAAAATTAATCGAGCCACAGTTTAGAATTTTGAGTTCCAATTTAACGAAAAATTACGAGATTTTAAAAAATCGCTATTTTTGGTCGAAATTAAAACAGTATAGTATATAATCGGACCTTCAAATTCATCAACTAGATGTTAAATTGAAACAAGATTTTCAATTGCGAACCCCCCAAAAAAATTAATCAAGCCACAGTTTAGAATTTTGAACTTTAGTTTCTCCCCGAAGAGTCAAATTTTTCAAAAATGCCTATTTCTGGTCGAAATTAGATAGGAATAGAATTTTCTAATCGGACCTTCAAATTCATCAACTAGATGTCTAATCGAATCAAGATTTTCAATCGCGAACCCCAAAAAAAAAATTAATCGAGCCACAGTTTAGAATTTTGAGTTCCAATTTGACGAAAAATTACGAAATTTTATAAAATCGATATTTTTGGTCGAAATTGAAACGGAATAAAACATTCTAATCGGACCTTCAAATTCATAAACTAGATGTTAATTCGAATCAAGATTTTCAATTGCGAACCCCAAAAAAAATGTATCGTGCCACAGTTTAGAAATTTCAACTTTAGTTTCTCTCTTAAGAGTCAAATTTTTTAAAAGTTCCTATTTCTGGTCGAAATTAGTTCGGAATAGAATTTTCTAATCGGACCTTTAAATTCATCAACTAGATGTCAAATGGAATAAAGATTATCAATCGCGAACCCCAAAAAAAAATTAATCGAGCCACAGTTTAGATTTTTGTACTTTAGTTTCTCTCCAAAGAGTCGATTTTTAAAAATGCCTATTTCTGGTCGAAATTGTGTCGTAATAATATTTTCTAATGTGACTTTAAATTTGCAAATTGAATGTCAAATCGAAACAAGATTTTTACTTCCAAACTCCCAAAAAAATCCACTTCAGCTATAGTTTAGAATTTTGTTTTCTAATTATTCGAAAAAATATTAATTTGTATAAAATCGCTATTTTTGATCTAAATTGAAACGGAATCTATTTTTCTAACTGGTCCCAAGTAGCACGTTATAGTACAGGAATATCACAGTAACGTCTTCCCAAGCAGCACGTAATATTACATGAATATTACAATAACGTCTTCTTGTAATATTATCAATACTAGCGTTAAAATTCTCGATCGCTAACGCTCCCTCCAATTGTTTTATTTTTGAGAATTTTCTTTTGTATTTAACCTGTAGAAGATATAGTGAAATATACTAAAATTATCATTTGCACGGAATATATATTTTTGATTTATTTTGTTATTATAAATTTTTAAGTAAATTTTCCATTACATTCTGTAATTTTCGATCTGTAATTTTTCGATCTCAGAAACCGGATAATTTATTTTCAATGTTTTTGGTGTGCTGATGATAAATTAAATATGTTATAAATGCAATTAATGTGGTATTTTTGTTGTTATTTGTAAAAATCTGATTGTTTTCTTTTTTAATATTTTCTTCTGTATGTGACATATATGACAAATAGTGAAATCTTAGTACGCATTTAGTGATTTTAACGAGGGGCAAACTTTAGTGCTACTACATATGTGCAGTAATAATTAAAAGAAACTCTACATGCGCCGTACTAAATGTACAAAAATTATTATGTGTAGTAACAATAAATAGAGACTGCAAATGCGTAGTAGTGAATATACACATGCGCAGTAGTAACTATATACAAACTGTAAGCAAATACATATCCGCAGTAGCAATTAAAGGGTACAACACATGCGCATTATTGTCAACCCTATTGATAGAGTTTGTCCCTAAATGTGACTATAAATAAGTCCAAAAAGTATGACCAAAAATGCGACCCTTATGGAAGTGGCGGATTTGAAACAGCATATACTCCCGCAATTTATGGCACATTCTTACCAACATTTGTAAATTTTGTTTGTGAATTGCAAATTTTTATTATGAGCGTATAATTAGTTAAATTGAGAGTCTTATTTATGGTTGTGCTTATAAGTGTTTTATTAGCTATATTTGTGATCACATTAATAATTATATTTGCAATAATGGTTTTAAAAAAATTAGGGTTTTTTGGATATCTCAAAAATGCTAAGAGTAATCTGTATATTAATATAATCTGTATGCTATTCCATAATTTTTTCACAATTTAAACATATTGTTATGAAAATTGGTATATAATAATTTTGTTTATAGGTTAGTTTATAAAATTACTTTTTACGCTTACTTTATTTTTCAGAATTTTATGAAATAACTTTTAAACAAAATTGGTAATAAATTAATTTAAAACAGATCATTCCGATAATATTTTATGAATGTACACTCTAAATTTCTTGGAGTGAGATCTCACTCCACTAAGAGTGAAAACTGTGTCATTCCGTTCCGAGTGAGAAACCCACTCTTTAAGAGTGAAATCTCACTGTTAGACAGTGAACTTTCACTCCAATTAGAGTGAAAGTTCACTCTAAGCAAAGAGTCGTTATTGTAAAGTAGACTCCTTTAGTTTTGAAGTGAAAGTTCACTTCAGTCTTAAAGAGTGTTTCTCACTCGGAACGGAATGACCCAGTTTTCACTCTTAGTGGAGTGAGATCTGACTCCAAGCAATTTAGAGTGTATACCAAATTCCATAACGATGTGATTATTATTTTAAAAGTAGGTAAAAGTGCAGAAAAAATTTGATTTATGGATCACGTGACCACCTACTTCGTTTTTCATCACATGCGCTTAAACATTTTAAAATCTTTTTTATTGAGTATTTCACAATTTGTAATTATATTTTGTAAAAATAATTGTATAAGTTTCTGAATTTTTTCTTGCAATTTTTATATTTTTAAAGACAAATTTTTAAATAAAAATGTGAATACATCTTTAACTGCAGGGCTTGAATTAAATAAGCATGATGAAGAAGCAAGACAAATATTATATCCGGATATTCCGCAATTTTATGTTTGTAATAAAGTAAAAAAAACTTGGATTGGAAGAAAAAAAAAAGTAAAAAACCAATTATAAGTAGATTGTATTCAGTAAATCCTCGCGAAAGTGAAAAGTTTTTTATTTGATTATTACTTTTGCATACTAAATGTGCCAAATCATTTGAAGATTTAAAGACAGTGAACAATACAATTCATCCATTTTTTGATGCTGCAAAGGAAAGGCATTTAATAATCACTGATGAGGAATGGGATAAATGTTTGAATGAAGCTTTCAAACAAAGTTTCCAAAACAAATATGTTAACTATTTGCATATATTTGTGTATATAATAATCCAAGCAATGCTCGAGAATTATATGACAAATATAAAATGCATTTTTACAATCCAAAATTAAATGAGGTTAACGGTGACAAATTTGTGTGTATATATAATCACTAACGCACATTTGTAACTGCCATTGACTACTATTGCGCTTGTCTTCTCCCCATTAGTTACTACTACAAATATGTATTATCTATTTAATCATTACTGCGCATGTGTATTCGTATATAGGCACTACTACACATCTGTCTTTACATACAGTTACTACTGCGCATGTGTAGTTCCTAATAATACCTACTGCGCATGTGCAGTTCTTATTAATTGCTACTGCGCATGTGCACTTTTAAATAATACAGAAGTCAAAGAATTAGCTTTTTTTATCATTTTTGCATATTATAGTTATCTTCTTGATGAAAAAAGGGAAATAATAAATGTTACCTCAAAAATTGAGGCCCAAAAGAATTTGAGATCTAATATATAATATAATATAATATAATATAAATTATAAAATATACTGATAAAATACAGATTCTATAGGGAGAAATTTTAATTTTCAGTAGTGGCCTTGAAAGTGACGAAATTTTTTTGTATTTTCATCGATTTTAAATTATTTTAAAATAATGTTTTTTAAATCAGTTTCTTTAACACTTATGTTTTTAGATATTAGAGAAGTCGTAGAATCAGATTTCTTATTGATAAGAAAAGGTAAAATATCTCGTAAAATATAAAAATTACAAAATAAGCATCTTAATACTATAATGTAAAATAAGATAATTAACTCAAGTTAATTATTTTATTTTGTCCTTTTAATTATGTGCAATAGAGTAAGAAATGTACTGTAGAATCTTTCATTATTATTAGTGAACCAAATGTTTAAATTTTGATAAACTTCTTTCAAAGTTTAGAGTGATTTAAACTGCAATAATTAAAATTTTTTGTCTTTATTATATTTTTAGTGAATCAATAAAATTCTGATGAAAATATAACCTGTGTAAAGTAACTTTGTCAATTTTTCTTTTAAATGAGTTTAAAAGCTGTGTGTTTTGTAATTTAACATAAAAATAAAAATTCCTCTCATAATAATAAGAGTTCTTTAACATTGTTTCGCTTATTTTGAAGGTAAGGTTTTCAAAGAAAAAGACTTTTACATAAAAATAAAAGAATTTTCCCGATTATTATATTGTAATATAATATTTATTATTATAATGTTTAATATTTCCTTAAAACACATGACTCTAAATTTGTACCAAAAATATTACAATAGGCCTAAGCAGAATGAAAAATCCCGAAATGATAAGAATGAGTGCGAATAGGACGGAGATATGGGATGTACTACTTGCACTCATTCTTGGCATTTCGGGATTTTTCATTCTGCGTAGGCCTAATGTCTCAAATTCACTAAAATATAGTAATTTTACACCCAAACAACACCAGAAGTTCCAGCAATATTGCCAACCTTGGGTCAAGATTACAAATGACGCAGCAATGTTGGGAATGTTACCTCAATGTTGGTAATATTACTACTTCTTGTGCAGTTCGGGCATATGTAAGAATAAAAACGAATCTTTGATTTACATTCAATTTCAGTAAAGCTCGTATTGTTTGCTAGTAGTGATATTAAAAATTATAATAATTTTAAAATATAGAAAGTTTAAAAAACTTACAAAATTTTTTGCAGATAACGAAGAACTTGCGCGAAATTTTCTACAATTTATGTGGAGAAATTTTTTACCACCTCCTGGGTATGTGTACCAGGCTGGAGATTTCCCTCCACTTCTAGGCGAAAATAGGGCAGCGGCAGCCGATGAAATTTGGGGGCAAAGAATGCCTCTGCAAATACTTCCAGCTCCTGAATCTCATCCAGTTCCTTAAGCTCGTCCAGCTCCTGAAGCACGTCCAGTTCCTGAAGCTCATCCAGCTCCTGAAGCACGTCCAGTTCCTGAAGCTCGTCCAGCTCCTGAAGCACGTCCAGTTCCTGAAGCTCGTCCAGCTCCTGAAGCTCGTCCAGCTCCTCTAGTTGCTTTAGTTCTACGAGCTCCTGCAGCAAAAAGAGCCGCTGCACCTGCGGACAACAGAGAAAATGCGGAAGGCGAACTACGAGTTGATGAGAGTAGGATCATGGATGATCTGATAAAAGTCGAGAGACAATTTCCAAGGCCCCATGTATGACAGCGTCTGTCAATGTCACCAATTAATTTTATATATAGATTCTCCATCAGTGTAAAGTTTAATACGAAAACTAAGGCAAATGTTGTATTTCAGCCGCCTGATAACGCTCAAAGAGTTCGCAGGAACAGACGTCGCCGTCGTCGCAGGGCGCAGCAAGATCCACAAAACATGGTAGCCGGAGCAGAACGAACAGTGACACAAAGAGGCCGCAATAACAGAGGCCAAAATAATAGAGGCGGAGGAACACGATATTCCTATGGAGGGCCAAAATATACCAATAAATATATTTTCATTAATATATTACTTAATATATTACTTAATACTTATATATTAATATATAAATAAACGGAAGATTTGATAAAATTCTGATGAAAATTGTAAACTATAGCTCAGTAAAATTTTTTTAGGGGTTCGCAATTGAAAATCTTGATACGATTCGACATCTAGTTTATGAATTTAAAGGTTTTATTCGAAAATATTTCGTCCTTTCAGTTTCGACCAGAAATAGTCATTTTTGAAAAATTTGACTCTTCGGAGAGAAACTAAAGTTCAAAATTCTAAACTGTGGCTCGATTATTTTTTTTTTGGGGTTCGCAATTAATCATCTTGATTCGATTTGGCATCTAGTTGATGACTTTGAAGGTCCGATTAGAATATTCTATTCCGTTTCAATTTCGACCAAAAATAGCGATTTTATAAAATCTTGTAATTTTTCGTCAAATTGGTACTCAAAATCCCAAAATTCTAAACTGTGGCTCAATTAATTTTTTTGGGGGGTTCGCAATTGAAATTCTTGATTCGATTTGACATCTAGTTGATGAATTTGAAGGTCCGATTAGAAAATTCTATTCCTATCTAATTTCGGCCATAAATTTTTGAAGAATTTGACTCTTCGGAGAGAAACTAACCTTCAAATTTCTAAACCGTGGCTTAACTAATTTTTATTTGAGATTCGCAATTGATAATCTTGATTCGATTTCACATCTAGTTGATGAATTTGAAGGTCCGGTTAGAAAATTCGATTCCGTTTCAATTTCGACCAAAAATAGCGATTTTATAAAAACTCGAATTTTTTCGTCAAATTGGAATACAAATTTCTAAACTGTACCTCGACTGAATTTTTTTGACAGTTTGTAATTTTACAAGAAATTTTCCATTTTTTTCTGTTTGTAAATTTTTTTTTCTTCTTTATTTGGATTAGTTTGTTAATTTTAGTAATTACTTTTTTTTTAATTTTTTAAAAATAATTTTTTTTATGATTTTTTTTTATTTTACTTTATTTTTTACATTTATATGCATTTTTTTATTATTCATTTTTGTTTATTTCAATTATTACTAGTATATCCTCATTTTATTTATTACTTTTCTTTATCATTTGCATTTTGTATATTTTCTAATGTACAAAAAGGTTTCGTTTTAAAGGCTTCTGCTGTTCTCACTTTGGCCACGGGTGGCTCAAAGAGCCTAGTCCTCTTGTCAAACTCGTGTAATTGGTGTGTACTGTGTGTAGTTGTGTGTGTGCATTAAAACGTTATTTATTTTTGTTAATAAATAATTTGTGCGCGAGTGACGGTGCTGAAAACGGACTTTCCCTGAAAGATTTTTATCGGACCGATTTTTTGAAAAAGTTTTCATGCTTGGCGATCCGCGACAGGATTTGTTCCCCATAATTACGTATGTATTTGTAGGTTAGATTTTACTTCCACTGGAGCCTTAATTATATTTGTTGTAAGCAATTTGTTATAATATTTGAAAATGTTAATAAAGTAGTTTATGATAATAATTAAATATATTAATAATAATTGTTATTATTATTCTATTTTCTATACTATTTAGAGTCTGTACTAATGGAATATAAATATTAATATAATAAATTTTTTTATTAATAATATTTAAGTACCTAATTTATGAATTTAAAGAATTTCTAGTTCCAAAATTAAAAACTTTTGTTTCAGATAATGTCTTTCGTAGCAGCGAAGAAGCTGTTGCTGGCGGTGTTTTAAAGAAGCCGGTGACAGTTTTAATAGGGCCGTCCGGTTCGGGGAAGACTCATTTGTTCATGGAAATCATGAAAACTCTAATACCAGGTAACACTTACAGGTAAGATAATTCAATTATACATTTCTTTTTAATAATCAAATAATTTAGGTGGATGTGGCATTTTATTCATTTGTATTGAAGATAAGTATAGAATTGTGTGATGTGCGGGCTAAGTCTTAGTACCTTAATACATTACTGAAAGATGTTCTGAATAGCTATAAAAACGTCCTAAACAGTTATTTAAACAATAAACTTAATTGAAGTTATTTGTAAGTTCATCATTCTTTATTCGCAACATATGGTCGCTTGCTAGTACACACGCGCTTGTACTGCTTTCCCGATTTTTGCTCTTTTTTTCTGAATAAAGCGTATAATTTAATTATTTTGATATAAAATCTTGAACGGTTGTGATGATTCTTTTCCTTATAACTTAATATTTTATTCATGTTTTTTGTTTGTTGGTATATTTTCGTGAATTACTGGTGACACCATGCCGCCTAAACCTCTTGTCGTATCGGACCGTACATTGTTTGGTTTATGTGGTGCACCTGCAAAAGACAGAAGAACTTTTTGTGCGGGATGTGGTACTGCATATCATACGTCTTGTGCAGCGCGAGTTTCTCTGCTGGAAAATGGTACATTTTTCAAGTGTTGTGATCCGGCATTGTTCCCCGAGACGGCTTCCATACCCGCATCCCCTCTGGTTCCTCCGGCACCTCTCACTTTTAAAGACTTGGTTACTGCTCTGGAACCTTCGAATCAAAAGATCACTAATTTTTAAGCATCTTTTGATAAGAAATTTGATGACTTATCTGAAAAGGTGGATCAGAAGTTTGGTCACTTAACCTTAAAAATTGATGGCATAACCACGAGGCTAAATGAGACGGAGGGCAAGATGGGGGAATTAGATGTCCGGCTGCCCGCCTTTCAAGGTATCATTGATGGTCTTGTGACTAACTCTGAACAGCATGCTACTAATAAAACAGATATTTCACGTCAGTGTATTACCGAAATGGAAAAGAGATCTGCTAGAGAAAGAAACTGGGATAAATCCTAGATTTATTTATAAGTCTTTAATTGAGGTTAAGTAAGAATCCATTAATTCAGAGAATTTAAATTTATGTATTTCAAATTTCTAGGTCAAATATTGATTTAATAGATGTCGGAATTTAGTTATTTAAATTTAATACGATTAGCAAAATCTGTTAATTTTATTTAATTCATAATTTATTTTAATAAATTGTGCTCTAATCTATAATCATAGATTCTTTGATTCACAATTAAAACAAATTTTATTTGCCTACTCTTTGCCAGGATTGAAATAAAATTTATATTGTCTTTAACCTGACTGGAATCCGGCCCAGGCCTGGGCGTGTTCTCAGTCAGTCTTGGCGATCAAGTCAATTTATTCAAAAGTGTGCAAGACGAATAAGTATATTTGAGGCGGCGAATTACTCGAGCCTAATCCTCAATTCACTGAATTGACAAGCAAAATCTTTAAAATCCGATTTTATTCAATTTAGATTTTTAATTCAATAATTTTACATTAATTTGTATTTTATTTTCAAAAAATTTTGATTCAAATAAACGATTTACAGTTATTTTATTTAAGGCGGCGAATTACTCAAGCCAAATCCTCAAATTATTGTTTTACATGATTTTAAACTTTTTACTAATTCAAATCTAATGTCAAATATTTTATTTTAATTGAATTATAAATTCAATGCTCATAGTGCTCAAATTCTGCGAAATCAAGAGTAAACAAGAATCGGCCGTTTGGCCTTGGCCGTCTATTGTGTGAGTCTGCCTCACGACTCTTATCACGCGTTTCTACTAACACGTCGAAACTTGCAATTTTGAAATGGAGAAAAATTCTTAAATTTATCACTCTATTTTATTACTTTACTTTTATCATTTACGAAATTTAAAAATCACTGCTTTTCCAGCCCCACGTTAAGCGCCAATTTGTAACCTGATTTTTCTTATTTTATTATTAATTTTAATTAATTAAGAAAAAGGGAAAATAACTAAAACCGACTTTATTTTATTTTTACTTGATTCTTAATTTTTTACTTCTAATTGTTGTGCCAAACTATGCTCAATTATTGGACGCGGAGAGCGTCGGGGAAAGGAAAACACACTGATTTCAACCTTACGTATTTTAATTAATTAACAAAAATCTAATAAAAATACAGAAGATTCGGCCTCGATGGCCGAGTAATTATTACGCACTGATCACACGAGCAATGAAATATTTTAAATGAAAACATAATTAGGTGGAGACGACTCCACCTTAAACACAAATTGTTACAAAACTTTGGAGCTTACCTGTCGTCCGGCAATTGCTCCGAAAAACACAGTTTTTCATTTTATATAAAATTAATTGGACAAAAGAAAATGAAAAGACGATGTGCATCGTGTAAACACCAGACTTGAAGTGACGCGAGAACGGCGTCTCGTCGTCAACGACTAGTGGTCAGGCTTAAATTGCGCAAGCGTGACAAAATGATAAAGTTAATGTTCTCTATATCGATCACTGATCACGAATTATCGGCTGATGATAGCCGATTCAGTTAGATGGCGAAAATGCGCCCACTAATTGTTCAGTTTGATGGCGCTAGTGCGCCTTCATAGTTCAAAATGGCTGACCACTTTGACAGGTGGGCAATCACAACACAGCGACTCTGGAAAATACCGGATATTTAGTGAATTCGGGACTCACATCCGAATTCAATATCCGGTCGATGTCCCACGATGTCCAAGGATGAACTCCACGCTGTCCTGATGTTGACAGATGAGGTATTTCCAAGTTTTAGGAACAGTCTATTTGACAGCTCCGCTGTCTCTCGCCAAGATCGACGACAATGATCGATGCTCGTGCGTGCAAATAGATTTCAAAGGAATTAGTTTTCAATTTCAGTAATCAGACTTACTTAACCCGTTTGACAAGTTGGCAGTGAAGATACTTTTATTGTTAATTTTAGGGTTAACATAACCCCAAAGTAGAATGAAAACAAAAGAATAAAAACTCAAATAAAATATGGCACAAGACGCCGAGTTTCTATTTGGATGCACAGATCCTTAAGTGTGACTTCTAATCTGGTGTATATTTAAATGTAAATTTTACTATTTATTTAAATATTCGACTAAAAATCGAAAACTTGTGCGTGGTAAATTTTACCATGTCACACTCTGTACAATTGTTTTATCCAAATATGGCTGTGAGTGATAATGTTAGTTTTTAACTTTAAAAGGGCTAATATTGCTGCCATAAATGTTTATTTGTTAAGCGTTAATTGGATTTTAATTCTAATTGATATAGGTGTTGAGGAGGCGGTTGATACTTTTTACAACTATGTATACTCGGCTTGTGAATTTTTTGTGCCTTTAAATGTTTCTCGTCTCTCCATTTTTCCTTATTGGTTTAGCAGGGATTTAAAGCAATTGAATTTCGCTAAAAAAGCAGCACATTTTCAATATAAACTTTTGAATACTGATTTTGCATATAATAATTTTTCACAATTGCGAGCTCGTTGTAAGGCCTTGTCTAAAGATTGTTATCTCAATCATATGAAGAACATTGAAAAGTCAATTGTTTTGAATCCAAATTTCTTTTGGAATAATATTCAGCGCATTAAGGGAGAGAATAAGATTCCTCATACTATGACTTATGGAGTTTTAGCTGCTAGTGGTTCCGTAGATTCCGCAAACTTATTTTCCTTTTACTTTAAATCTGTATATTCGACTAACTACTTAAACTCTACTGCTAGTTCTTACAAATTTAACGTAACAAATTATATGCATAATGTGGAAATCTCCATCAACGAGGTTAGAAAGAAATGTACAAATTGAAGATTAATAACGGAGCGGGCATTGATGGACTGCCACCATCTTTTGTCAAGTCGTGTTGCCCATCTTTAGTTGAACCATTGAATATTATATTTAACAAGTCATTAACTAGAGGTAGATCATAACATGCTCATAGAGAAGCTTAACGTTATGAGAATTTCACCCAATGTTCTTTCATGGTTGTGGAGTTATATGATCTCCAGGTTACAGTCTGTTAGGGTTCAAAATAGTTTCTCCAACGAGTTTGTGGTGTCATCTGGAGTACCACAGGGCGCGCACATTGGCCCATTACTTTTCATTTTATTTATGAACGACGTAAAGTTTATTTTTGCCATTTGTCTGTTTCTTATGTACACGGATGATTTAAAAATGTACATTAAAGTAATTAACATCGAAGATTGTTTTAAATTACAATCGGATTTATGCCGCCTCGCTCGTTGGTGCAGTAATAACGGTATGATTCTAAATGTTAACAAATGCCAGGTGATCTCTTTTGCTAAACATAAGGTACCCATCATTTATAACTATAACGTGAATAGAGAGAAGCTTCTTAGAGTCTATTCGGTCTCTTGGATTTAAAATTAGAAACTCAAATAATTTTACTAGTTTCCTCACGCTTAAGGTTTTATTTTTTTATTTTGTTAGGTCCATTTTGGAATACGCCTCAATCATATGGTCCCCTAATCATGCCGAGCAGATAGTGAGGATCGAGAGAGATCAAAACCGCTTTTTGCGTTTCGCTGCCAGAAGGCTCGGTATTGATTTTGATTATTACTTACATGAATATGCGCAACTACGAGTGCAGTTAAAAATACCTGATATGGCCTCGCGTTTATTATTTTCTGATATGCTTTTTCTTTATAAATTCATGGTCTTATAAATTGTCCTCAACTTTTATCCAAGATTATTTTCTATGCTCGTTGCAGGACTCTCAGAGGCTTCAATCTCTTCTATGTGCCTTATCGCAGAACAGTTTTTGCCGAAAATTCGGTTTTGATTAGATTGTTTAAGGAAGCGAATGAAATCAGCCGTAACATCGATTTTTTTAAAAATTCTCTGAAACATTTCGTGTCAGAATTGCGCAATCTAATATTTACAAGCGTTAATAATAATGTTAACAATGCGTTTGAATAATTAATTATTTTTTGTGTGTTACCTAACTTATAAATTAAAATATCTACGCTACAGGGGACACGATCGCTCGACCTATGGATCTACAGCGATACACACTAACCACTACGCTATTGAGCCTTCGATGAAATCCTCTTAACGTATTGTCTATTTAAGTCAGAGATAAAACGGCAAAAAAACGAATGTAAAACGGATACGCTTTCTATCTGTCCATTTCTGAATTATGTACGGTCGGAAACTTCATTACCTTGAAACATATAAAAGCTCGAAATTGAATCGTTTTTTTCCGGTTCTTATCCGTCTTAAGAAACTTGTCTGTTTTCATCCGTCATTTGTCGGAAAATAAATTATAATTGGAAATTTTGTCAGTTCATTAAGTGTAACGAAATTACTCCGCTTTTATAGGGTTTACATCCGTCAATTTTTAAATCTTAACTTTTTAAGTTTAACAAGAGCAAGTTATCCGTTTTTATCCAGTGTTTTTTTAGTCAATAATAACTTTTCATTTTATCAATAAAAAAAGAGTATCGAAAGAAGTCCGCTTCTATACGGTTTATGTATGATAAAACTCAATATTTTGAATTGACTGCAATTACAGTTATGTACTGAAAGATTATAAATTTTTGTAACTAACAGTTAACTAGAAATACGAAAATTCTTTCAATACCTTACGACAAATAATAATCTGATTAGAATAATAAATCGGAAATTTATCGAAATTAATTGAATTCAGATTCTTGAACACTTAATAAATTCATGGAACAAATTGAAATTCGTCAAGGTCTACACTTTAAAAAATATAATATGACTAAAAAATTAACGTACCCAAACCGGACATAAACAGTTTCAATGCGATTTTGTAATTTAAGTATAAATAATAAAAGTATTTTGTTTACGACAGAGAACAGTATTAAGCAGATAAATTGCGACTTTCTGCCTTTGTAAATTATTTGTTTACAAAATACCGGACTTAAACCAGATATAAACAGTTTTAGTACGACTTTGTGATTTAGGCATGTAAAAAATAAATGTATTTTGTTTACGACAGAGAACGGTATTAAGAGGATAGATTGCGACTTTTCTGCTTTGCAAAATTTTGATTCACAAAATAACGGACTTGAACCAGACATAAACAGATTCAGTACGACAGTTATACAAAATTAAAGTCATTTTGGACTATATAGAGAACGATATTAATCGGATAGATTGCGACTTACTGCTTTGAAAAATTTTGATTCACAAAATAACGGACTTAAACCAGACATAAACAGTTTCAGTACGACTTTGTAATTAGGCAAATAATAAAAAGTATTTTTTTACAACATAGAACCTGTCTCTATACATCTTTTTATCGTACGCTCTACTGTTGATTTCGATATTGAATCGCCATTTTGGCGAAACGTCTGGTTAAAGAGATCCCTGACCTGAGCGTAAGATCTACGACGATCCCCCCAACCATACATCATGAGGAGATTAATTCTCTCCGTTTTCGAAAGATTAACCATAATTGGGTTAGAAAATGAAATTATCGATCGTATATCAAAATAATTGTATGAAAATCCAAACAGTTGTTTTTAAAATGAACAATTTTTTTTTTTTTATTAAGTCACTTTACATCGAAGCTATTTGAACTAGATGTTTTTAGATGAAAATTGAGTTCTAAAAGAACTCATAAAGATATTAACAATGTATTAAGTAAATTAATTTACTTAAGATCAAGAAATGGTATACAAAGTACTATTAAAATAAAATAAAATTAAAACTTCGCAAATGAAGTCTTCAGTAAATTTTTATTCGAAAATTCCAAAATCTTATAAATTACCGTGTACTAACATGTACAATACTTTAAAAAAATAAATTTGTGTTTATTTACGTATTGATCTTTTAAAAAATTGCACTGTTTCAGGGTCATTAAGTAAAGAATATACTCTATTACTATGAGGATCATACAAAAAAATAATATTTGATCTAATAACTCTGCACTTTCTCATAAGAAATCAAAAAATAAAATCTACTTGTCAATTTGCCAATAGGTATTTCAATTCTGATTATTTTTATGAGTTCGCAAAAACGAGAAAAAAAGTATTAAATGTAAGAGTAATTTAATATGAAATGGTTTGAATATCATTATGAGATGTGGATTTTAAAGGTTGTTTATAGTTGCAGTAAACAGGATGTCAATTTCTACAGACAAACTTTAAGTAAAATGAAGAAACGTTGTTCTTACGGGTAGTTTGTGGTGAAGACTGACGGGCTGTTCCCTTTCAGTTACGCAAATAAATTAATAGACTAGCCATTATAATCGGTGATATAAATATTACAGTAGGACACACTAAATAATAATTTAAAATCTAAAATAGCGGATTCAAAAAGTCGGATTAAAATTTTAAAAAGTAACCAGTTCAAGCTAAATTCAGTACTCGGGGGTTTTAGGGTCGATAAGAACGAATCTGGTTTTAGATTTTTAATCCTGAGACGTTGATAATAATAAATAGGATAATAAAAAATGAATGGATTAGAAATAATAGGGGTGGTTTATTTAGCTTAGGGGATGATTGGGGTGGTTTTTTCTGGATGGTTATTAATGGATATGGTTTCTGGATATCCAATTAACAATTTTCATTGATAATCTGGCGTTATAAAAATTCTCAAGGGACTTGGTTGTAATTAGAAATAATAGGGGTGGTTTATTTAGCTTAGGGGATGATTGGTCCCATTTGGAAACATTGTGACATGATAGAGTTTTTGGTTTTTGACAACTTTTGTGTACATGTTTTTTTTTTAAACGCGTTTCTTTCGAGTTATTTAACCGTCCCGGGACTTTAGAAACACCCATACCCAATGAATTATTCATAAACATTCCAATGTGATGAAATAATATTTATTATTAACCAAAACATTAGGTGTTACTCATCATATTCTCTAAAACAAAGGCAAAACAATTCTATGAATTCTATAATAAAACAAAAACCTGAAGAAAAAGAATTCCTAGAATTAGAATTACACATCAGTAAAGAATGCACCCTAAAAACAATAACTGGAAATATGATTCATCAAATGTATTGCGCAATATTCATTTTTTTACTGAACAAAAAGCCGGTAGTGCCGATAACAGATTCCTACTATCCAGAACTCCCTTAGCCTATCTACTAGTACGTGACAGAGAAAAGAAGGAAGACGAGATATGTCCGTCCCTATGGGGTCCAAGTTAAACAAACAATTGAATAAATAACATTAGAATCTGTTTATAACTTGTTTATTTAAATTATTAAATTATTTGAAAGAAATACAATAAGAAATACAATAGATAGACAGTGTATTATACTTCACAATTCTCTTAATGTTATAAAAATGCTATTGAGTACGATACTTACGAAAGAAAACAAAAGATCACAATAGGAAAACAATTACATTACTATACAAACTTTTAGTTTAATCGAACAAGTAGATGGACAATTAGCGCAATGATATGAATACAATTGATTTCAATAAGAAATGAAAATTAAATTAAATAGACTGATCGCAGCTGATTCTCTACAAGGTATAAAAACAATAGAAATCGATAGGATTCAATAATTTTACAGCTTAGTTGACTTACTTATAATTTGTTTGTTGGGTTGAATGGTTTTGTTGTACAGCTTATTTGCTTCTTGGAGGATATCACACACGCTTAGAGTTGCAATAAACTGTTCAACGGTATTTGTTTTAATAAATTAAAACAATCAGTTCGTTTTGGAGGAATGGAACAACACTTAACGACTGAACATTTTATGTTGACGCAAGTTTGCTATCCTTCTGTTCTTTCTAATGCCACCTCCTTGTGGGCTCCAAAATTGGAAGAACTACGTTTTTTAATAAATAAACTCACCGAACCGCGCGAGAAACTATTCTATGCACTTGAAGAATAACTACTATACTCGAACAGAAAGAATAAACCTGGTAGACAACAATGTTTTTACGTTGGTTGCACGGTTGCTGTTATTTTGTACTATGTGTTACACTTATAGATTTGAACAAAGCTATAGTGTTATTTCAATTTTAAAACGTACAAGAACTGCTACCGTATTGAAATTATAGATAATTGTTACAAGCTTCTAAAGTACAACTTGCACCTTAATCGCGTTAAGACCGCACCGCGTCCACCGATTAAAGAAAGTAACAAAATGTAACAACCGTGAACCAACGGGTCACTCGATGTGAACAATTTACTGCACAGAGTATTAGACAATTGGTAGAAACGATTTCAAAGCTTATATACCTTTTGGAAGGCTCCCACTATTTGAATATGTCATAGTACTGGGGAAAAATTGTGTATATCATGACAAAACGCGAAAAGGCACGTACCATAACATTCCATGCTAAAGCGCAAAAAGTCACGATCTGCTTATGGACAGTGATGAGTAATTATAAGAGTATCGTCTTAGTTTACAAAGTTTCATAATTTTATAATAATTCATATACCAACGGCAAATCATGACGTTTTGTTACAATCTCTATTTTACTTGACATTTTAGCCATTTTATGGAATATGTGTAATCTTTAGGTTTCTCTGATATTTATAATAAGTGTTCATTGGTAAACAATAATAGATCAATGAATATTAATATTTCTAATTACGTAAACAATTCATACCATATTCTATAACAGAAGAGTATTTATAAATATTGTCGTTAAGAAATAATCAATCTTCGTTACAATCTATCAACATTGGTTGATTTTAGCACTCGATACATAATAGCCAATCAATCAATAATCAATCAATCAATCGATAATCAATCAATCAATAACTAATCAATCAATTATAATCAATCTATCGATCAATACATGATAGACATAGTATAAACTTGAATGAAACATATGTATGAGGTTAATTTACATTTCATATTTGTTTATGTTTTTACATAATTATAATAATTTAGATAGTTGAAAACACAATTTGTTTTGGGTGTTCATCGATCAATTGGTACAAGTCTTAAGTGAAATCAATTTGCGATCAACAATGAAATTATTAATATTTAACAAAATCTTTCA
>WNHD01002120.1:0-16060 GCA_011057455.1 Ganaspis sp. Gsp50
ATGCTAAGACTGGAGAGAGTTCAGAATCGTTTCTTGAGATTCGCAGCCGGTCAGTTGAGAATAGACTATGATTATTTTTCTCACGACTATGACGGTCTACGACGCCGGCTGGGTGTCCCAAGAGTCGAACAACGATTTTTGTATGCTGATCTCTTGTTCATGTTCAAAGTGATAAGTGGGACTATACGCTGCCCGGCGGTTCTATCCTCTGTACAGTTCTCGGCCCCTTTAAGGCCTTTGAGATCTACGGCCCCATTCCACGTGTCCTATTCCGGAACCAATTATGGTCGGGGTTCGGTCTTCCCTAGAATTAGTGCAGAGGCCAATAGAAGTAAGAGTGCAGGAAAGGGAGCGGCGAGAAGTGCAGATATTAATCATGAAATGCCGGAGAACGAAACGAAATTGAGACAAAAAACTAAAATGACTGGTAAGAAGTGTACAGTAATAGATATGATGCAATTTGATGAGAAGGAAGACGAGATGAAAGGAAGTGTGCACACAGCGATGAAGGAAGTTATTCCAGATTTTCGCGACGAGCCAGACAAGAGGACAATTAAAATTGGCTTGAATGCAATATGCAAAAATAAATTGTTGAAAGATGTTCTGTATGAAACCTCGAAAGAGGTATCTCGTCTATTAATTGTAACATCCATTTTTGCAGACTTTGCACTTCGACATCCCACGAACACGTACCTAAGGGATAAGTGGACAAAAGAGGGGCCAAACTATTTCAGGCTTACATATCTCTTCAAGGACAACAGTGCAATTGATATGCAAAAAGAAGAAAAATAATTATTCCAAATGTTCGAAGAATTTCAAGCACTGCCGGAATATGTGAATGAGCATTTTCCTGGTGAAAATAGAACCGACCTTATTAAACAAATGTGTAGACAAATGGACACAAATTTCGTAACCAATCTACATTATCACGGTCCCTCAAGAATTAAACATTTCTTATTGCAAAGAAAACGTCAAACGACTGGAATGAAGGATACAACGAAAAAAGGAAGCTTCAAAACAGCTGAAAGTAACGGGAAGCGCAAGAAGAAAACAGAAAGTAACTGGAGGAAACGTGAAAACTTCCAGAAGAAGAAGACGAAGTGGAATGAGAAGAAGAGAGAAAATGGCACAGAGCAGGAAATGAGCGACTTGGAAAAAGAAAGAAAGAGTGCAATGGAGAAGGAACGATAGATGAAACAGCGGAAAATTGTTTATGAAATTGATGTGGAAAGTAAGAAGAAGAAGATAGAGAGGAAAAGAGAAAGAAGACGTGAGAAGCAGGGAAGTAGCAGCATTGACGCTACTAGTAGCAGGTTAAAAACGAATGATGAAACGAAAAAGTCCAAGAAAATGAGTACGAAAAAGAAGTATGAAGAAATTGAGGAAATTGACGAAATTGAGGAAGAAAACATTGAGAAGGTAATGAATGATCTGTTCGAACGAGATATTTGCAATGACGAGACATTAAAGTCTTTGAATTATGAGAACTTAAAATTCAGCGACTTACTCAAAAGAAGCAAAGCACATAATTTCTTTAATCTGTTTCTTTGCTTGCAAACGTATCTGTCATCAAATAATTTAAAGAGTTTCATTCTTGTTCCGATTTTAAAACCAGGATTGAAACATATTATATACACGAACACAAGTTTCAGCGAGCTAATAATGAATTTTGAATCGAAAGGGAATGAAAGTGGTGAAAAAACGATGGTTGCACTTAAGAAGAGCAAAGAGGAAAAGCAGTTGGAAAAGAAGAAGAAAGACGACTTTCAGAAGAGAAAAAAGTTGAGTAATTTGGCTGAGGAAGAGAGAAATGCAGTGAGGGAAACTTTAATCACAGGATCGAAGGAATTACATTTAAAAATTAAATCCAATAAATTATCAGAAGAAGAGAAGAACTGTGTATTTTCGAGAATCAACGAAATTGATAAGGAGAAGTTGAAAATTGACGTTGAAAATCAGAAAAGTGATCGGGAAATTAAAAATGAGCAGGATGAGATTTATGCAGACATTCACGCGGCAAATAGAAATCGCTGGTTAAAATATATGGATTTTTTAAATTGCAGAAGACGTTTCACGGAAAACATGACTGTAAATTTTCAGGGACAATAACGACCAATGGGATAGATGCTTCCGTTATCTTCAATATCAGCAAATTTTCGAGAACCGAGCACAAATTCGAGTTCACTCCTCAATCGTATCACAAGACAACTACGAAATTCAAAACAGTAACAGGATTGGATCCGGGTTTAAAGTTTTCGTTGGCCGGAGCCACAAAACGCAAATTTGAAAGTTTTAAAGTAGATTCTATTGACGATCCAGTTTTATTCAAGACGAAATCGTATACATGGCAGACACAAGATCCTAAACGAAAAAGTATATTGTTCAAGAAAGGAGGGAATCCAGCTGAATATTACAGAAAACTGCAGATGAAATATGGCAAGCACGCAAATGGAAAAGATCCCATGAAAATCAATACATTGTCTAGATTCAGATTGGAGGCCTTTTATAGAAATCAAGACTTTTTGGAGCAGCGAAGTGTCGCGCGGCTATCCTGGGACAAACACCAGCTAGTTCAGAGTGAGACTGACGGTATAGCTAACTTAATAATTGGAGATGTATCTAAAAAAGAACCACATTTAATTGTTATCGGCCAACCGAAAATATCACCGTGGATGCGAGGCCACGTAAGGATGCCACTGCGACATGTAGTTCGTCGCTTATGCCAGAAGGCTGAAACTTGGGGCCCGTCGAAACTGAAGGTAATTTTCGTTGACGAGTACAACACAACTAGAATGTGTAGTGTCTGTAACGGGAGAATGAAAATTTATATAAACAGAACTGCACGTTGCAATGACTGTGAAATTTCGTGGAACAGAGACGTTAACGCAGGCAGAAATATTGAGCACGTTGGAATGGCTATGATTGGCAAGATTGATAAGCATCAGCTGCCCAATTTCTCCGTTTTCCGCCCTCTGAATTCTCTGAATCCTTGGGCAATGCCTTAAGGCGGTAGGTTTTTCTCCTTGACCACCAATATTTCACTGTAAATACTTGTAAATAATTGTACTCATAACATTTTAATATAAAAATTTCCAAAAATCTCTGAATTGACTCTCAACCTCTTCGACTCAAATAGACCTTCCTTTCTTGGGAGATTATTACAAATTTTAGTTAATTTTCACGCTCCTTGGACAAATCTCGCTTCAATTTATTTTCTGAGACTCTTGCAAGGTACTCAGGAAATGTCAACAATAATTCAATGTTACACAAGATTGGTACATTAATTCAACTGACTGTACTTTCTTTTCAAATGTGATTGTTCAGAGGAATTGGATGAGATTTTGTCTTGGTTAAAACAACTTGGCATCAGTCTTGTGAAAAGTGATAATTCACCTTTCCAATTGATCTTCAGGAGCTTCTCTAGCAACAGATGCGAATAACCTCGGATGTTGTGGAAATAATTTGCCGAGTTAAGCGTAAGTTGAATTAACGATAATTGTATTAAGGTGAAATGATGAACAATTAAGACTGTAGATACAAACAATTTCAAACGTCTGACTGAAATGTACATATAAATTTAATTATTGATTTATTTAAACATAAATAAAATGAATTTATAATTTTCTACAGCTGTTACAGTCGTAGAATATAAAAGAGAATTCTAGAAATGTGATGCAGTCAAAAATAACTTTTTCAATAGTAAAAAGTCATTCATTGATAAAATTATTAAATTCTGACAAACAATTAGTCGCATAATAACTAATTTATTAGTCAACATTGACTAATACAAATTAGCTTATTTAGACTTCTTCATAATTAGCATAACATGTAATCTTGAAGAATTGTCTATATTGAAAAGAAATACCAGGAAAATTGTTCATTTGAATATTCTCTTGTCGATTTGTTCATTATTTCACTTTGTATGTATTATCTCTTGTTTTTCAGGTAACGCAAAATTCAGGAAAGCAAAAAATGCACAGGCAAATTGGACGTGAAGTTTTGTCATACTGAAAATGATCATTTGGAAGATGCTGCAAGTGGCGAACCACCTCCAGTTCTGGACTGTTTTAATACAAACCCACAATACTTATTAAAGGTAAATTAATAATTTATCTAATTAGGTAATTAATGAACTAATTTTACAATTTGAAGGGAAAATCGTGTTCAACTTGTAAATGTAATGGAAAGTGTTTTAGGCTTACTACGAAAGAGGAAAAGTCTACTTTAGCCAAGACAACTTCAAATTCTGAATTGATTAGATTGATTGATTTCTCCAAGTGTGCTTTCCCTCGTTCAAATTTCTCATGCATCCCTCGATGCACTTTCTCTTCTGAGTCTTCTCTATGCTTTCAATGGGTACTCGACTGTGCTGCTTCAACAATTAAAGATTATAGGTCCTTTATCAGCACAATGCTTCGTCAATGATAAAATTGCTGCAAAAACAATTTAAAAATCCTCTTGTTGGAAGTGGAAGCTGAACTTGGTTGTTTTAAGAAAAAGCTATTTGTTTGGTGAGGAATTGGAAAAGTTGCTTAATAATATACAGATATTTTAAATAAATTTAACATTCAAGTCAATTTTAAAGAGCATTGCCTATCTATAAATTTGTATTTCTGTTTAATTGTATATTTCAAAATTTGATGTATTGTCGTTTATTTAAAAAAAGGAAGGTTTCACTTTAAATTTATGATTTATTCGTAGGCCTCATCTATTCCCAGTGAAAACGAGGCAACCTTAAGTAGCACCCCGCGTACCATGGCTACTACTCGTACAGATCCCGCATCAGCTTTTTTTTGACGGACTCATATCACCCATTCAACATGTACAGTGAAACTTTAATCCGTAATATTATTTCATAAAAAAGTATTTATCACAAAATGATTAAATATTACAAAATTGATCGATTAATTACAAATATTTTAAACTACTTTAAATTCTGATTTTCAACAGGAATTTGATGAGATGCGATTGACTTCCGATGTTTTGGAAAAAGTTTTCCGATTCATGCGTAAGGTGGAAGAAGATTAATAATATTTAATTGCATCTACTCAAAGAAATAACAATGTACGTATTAATTAATTAATTTATTTTATATTGATAATCGTAGGTTATGTACTGATTTGACATATTTTTTTGGTACTTTTTCGCAGAATGGACTGGAAGGGCATACCGATGTGTAACGTTGCGTGTAATTGTACCAAAGGTCACTTACTATAGCCAAGGGACTTGATCCCAAAGGAAAAGTGTAAACGTAACACGGTAAAAATTATGAGGGACAGCCACAGCGAAGGGACTTGATCCCGACGGATATGCGACCACGTACAAAATGTAAGTTATCAATTATTAATTTTTGTTATGGTTCTGTTTCATTTTTTATGCATATACATATATTTATGAATTTTACTGTACGTTAAAATTTATATAAATGTATACGAATTTTAATATACGCCAGTATATTCCTACACATGTATACTAAATTTCTTGTATATTTGTTTTACAGTGTAACTGGCTGCCAGTAACTTAAATTTTGTCAGAAATTCAGCTGCAGTTATGTACCTTTCGTCGATTGTACCCTCTCCTTTCGAAATTTCTTCTGTTAGGTAAGCAACTGAAAACCTTGTTCAATTACATCGACATATTTTAAATAACTTTAATGTCTTTAATGCATATATTCTAATTGCATTTCCTTTCTTATAAAGTTTCATTCATGCTTTTACATTTGAATTTTAAATTATTTTCGTTTGTACGGAAAAAAATGTTTTATTTATAATTTCTACATTTTTCACAGCCCATTTATCTTCCCGTTGGAAACGAGGCAAGTGGCATTGTACTTAACCTTTATTCATCGTGATCTAGGAAATCAGCGCCTTACAGACTGTGGACAATTCTCAGCTGAAGCTGTCTATGTTTCAATCTTGGTGAGCATCGGAAGAAATTACAAATTTTACGCAGAAACGTGCACTTTATCAAGTTTTACGACTTTTAAAAGTTTTTATTTCAAACAAAGAATGCACAAATTTTGACTGTGAACAATTGGGAGATAAGTTTCAAAAATGAATGTAATATTTTTCTCTAGCTGTCAATAGCTATTCAAAGTTTCCAAATATGCGATTTTTTAACGCATATTGAAATATTGAAAATACGTATTGGAATAAATTACTGTTTATTAATATACTTTCTCTAATATTTTCTTCATTTTAAAAATAAATTTGTTTTACATGAAAGAGCATACAAAATATGTTAAACTGTTAAAATTTCAGGCTGAATGAAGCGGCAATCATCGTAGCGCAACACACAATGGAACCCTTTTACCAAGGAAGAGAATCCACATAGCCTGGGAATTTCATCCCGCACGGAGTTGCGACCAAATACGTTTGCAAACTATTTTAATTCATCAATTGACGACTGCCAATGATGCTTGTTCTCAACATAGAGACAATAGAGTTTGAGATTTATTCACCGGGCATCCAAGTTCTTGCACGATTTAGGTCTGATTTCAAATAATTCATCTCCCGAAGTGCCCAAGGTGCCTGATACTGATGGAAGAGGCCTGAAATAATAAATTTAAACTTCATCTAAAAACTAGATGAATAAAAATAAAGTCTCCTTTGTGCAAGGATTGCGGATCCCTTAAATAGGTAAGACAGTGAAATATTTTTCGAAAATATTTGCCTAGACATGTATGTTGAAAGTCGTTGCGTAAAGTAAATTTATCAATTGAAATGTGCATATGAGAGTGAGATCGGGTTTTTGTTCATAAATGTCATTTTAAATCGGCTGAAAAATCAAATATACATATCTACAATGGAGTAATTATGAATTTTATCAAAATTGGTATTGAATTGAAATTCAATTCATTCCAATTGGAGAATTTTAATTACTTGAAATCGCGTTGCAATAAATCAGGAGTAGTTTAAAATTTTAATTTATTACTATTCTGGACAGTTGAAAATACAAAATTTCATTTCGATACATTTAATTTAATGAAAACTTGAATTAACTGGAATTAATCTCTTTGACAGTAAGATGAACTACATTCGGATTCGATTATATGTTTAGAGAATTGTTGATTTAAATATTACAAAGTATTACATTGTATGGAAACTAAATTATAAAATTTGATTGCCTCTTAATTTGAATAATTAAAATGTGAAATAACGAAATTAAATGTTGTCAATTGTCAAATTGACAAGAGAGTATTAAATTTACAAACTAAATTAAAATTTTCCAATTGTCAAATTATAATTCTTTATTGCAAACTTTCAGGATTCGGCGAGGAAGACATTCAACTTGCTCACCAAACCTCGGATAAGAGTATTCCAAGTGGTACCACTCCGGCTCCACTTCTACCATCAGCAATGACTTCTTTTGGAGCGTCAACCACAGCGTCGCCTAACACAGAACAAGCGTTGATTTGCGGTAACAATGCAGCTATCGGTTTTGTTTCCCCTGCGACAACAAGTGTCTTTCCAACAATGAAGACTAACGACGCTGAGGAAGTGGCTCCAACTTCCGAGTCTTTTCACTTCTGGCTCTTGACAATCATTAAAAAATGTCTTCAACTTCTCTGGTGGAAGCTTGGTGCATACGCCAACTGCCCAAGAAGCATCAGTTGTTGCCTTTGGAGCGTGTACGAGTACAACTCAAGCGGGCCAACACCAACGGAATTCTCGTTTAGTTCACCAAATCCAGAAGCAACTTTGGCATGTGGACAAACTGCACCGGTGCCTTTATTCGGTGTGACACAATCTACACAGCCTTCCTCCCATGCAGCTGAAACTAGTAACGCTGGATTCAATTTCTTCGGTACTGCAGCTCCGGCACCTTCTGCAGGATTTAATGTCGGTGGAATGGTATGTTCATTTAATTAAAAAATTAATTTCAAAGCTTTGTCTTTTTTAACCATCTTTAAATATTTATCGAAAATCTGTTTACTATCATGTAATAAATCAAGTTTTATTGTTTTTTACATTTTTAACCCTCAATCATATAATTAAACTAAACAATTCTGCCCTATGAGGAAGCAAAAATAAATATTATTTTATAATTTGAGTGTTATCCTTCAGATCTAAAATTTTACTTAAAAAATGACTGCAAATTTTGCAAATCGAAAACGTGTGTCAGGAAAATGCAAAGAATTTAAAAACCGCAAAATAACCTGAAATTCACATTTACAAACAAACACGATCACCCAGATAATATTACATATTTTCAAGCAAACTGTTTTAAACTTTTGTCATGCAATTCAATTGAATTTCAGTTTTCATTAAATTTAAACACACCGTAATGTAAACGCACTAGCCATTAATACCTTAAGCTTCACTTATTGGTACAATATAATGTAAATTTTGAAGAATTTGCAGTATCTTAATTAATTAACATATTTTATATTAGTAATCGTAGGTTTTGTACTGATTTGACATATTTTTTTGGTACTTTTTCGCAGAATGGACTGGAAGGGCATACCGATGTGTAACGTTGCGTGTCATTGTACCAAAGGTCACTTACTATAGCCAAGGGACTTGATCCCAATGGAAAAGTGTAAACGTACCACGGTAAAAATTTAGCAGGGACACACATAGCCAAGGGACTTGATCCCAACGGAAAAATGTAAACGTACCACGGTAAAAATTTAGCAGGGACACCCATAGCGAAGGGACTTGATCCCGACGGATAAGCGACCACGTACTTAATGTAAACATTTTTATTAAATTTTATCAATCATTAGTCGTTGTTATGGTTCTGTTTAATTTTTTATGCATATACTTAGTTATGAATTTTACTGTATACGTTAAAATTCGTATACATGTATTATGTCTGTTTCATAAATTTTCCTAGTAGATTTGACTAGGAAATCTGTGTTGCTTTAACCATGATTATGATTTGTGAAATCAACTGTACAGACGTAATTGAGTTAGTTAGAAATCCTAACTACTTTTACTACATTAGGATTAACTACAGCTTCATTGTTAATAATGTCATACATTTTTTTTCAGTGTAGGGTGATTTGAAACTGAAGATTATTTATGTGGAATTCGTGAAGTAAGATATATGTCACCATAGACATTAATTACTTTAAAGAGGCCTTTCCGAACTCGATGCAAGAAGGGTAAATGCGCCCAGAAAGAGGTAAAGGACCTACGATTCGCGGAATGTAACGGAGAGTGTGTAATTCATGGAGAGAAAATCAGCAGATATGCAAAGCATTTAAAAATATACCACTCGACACACTTGCACATACAAATTATTTTAAAGCACATTTTACTTTTTTAGAAAAAAATAAGTTTTTTTAAAAATCTTTTTCTCAAAGGCTTAAGTTAAAATGTTAAATCTACATTAAACTTTCAGTGTGATAAATATAATATGTGATACTCATACTAGAAAGCGGAGTTTATAGAAAAGCGACTTTAGAGGCACGAACCGGAAACATTTGTCTCCAACTCATGTTGCCCATTGTACTCGTTTTGATTCGTCTCAAAGAAATCTAGATTTTTCATGTGTAGAGTTGCAATTTAGTTAGAAGAAATTTTGTATGAAAAAAACCGTATATTGAAAAGAAAAAGGTGCTTAGAAAATTTGATTAGACATTGTTCGTAATCCCTGTGTCCGATTTTTAGATATTGAGTGAAACAATCGTTCCGAATTTAATGACAATTTGTCAAAGCTGTGTACATTAAATTGAAGGACATATGTTGAAAAATGACGTTGGTCACGTTGGTGGCCACGTGACCCATAAGGCAAATTTTTTCCGCCGTTTTACTCTTAAAATCATAAAGATATCGTTATAAAAATTGGTATACATTCACACAGAAAACAAATTGGTTTAAATCCGTTTCGAGTTATTTTGAACCAATGAATGCTAAAGTACGTAGACGGTGGCGCCCTCTCACTGGATAATATTTGTTTCGTATTGTTTCAACACTATTTTAGAGTTCAAATAGCACTTATTATTTCTAATGCATAAAATATCATCAGAATAATCTGTCTGGTATGAATTTATTAATCATTTTGTCGAGGTCAACAAAAATAAACAAGTCAAAATTATTATTTTTTCATTGCAAGTTTAGGCATCTGTCAAAAATAATAATAAAAGAGAGTAAATGACTATGAACATAAATGCAGTTAAAATATGTTTTACATTTAGAAAATACAACTTTAAATTCTGTGGATTCCTCTCAAAAACATTATATATTATTAAAACTACAAAAAACACCCATATTCTGATATAGGGGATAAAATCCTTATTCATCAGAGATTGCATTACAAAAACAAAAATTGAAAATTGATTGTGTGTCACAATGTTGATTGTGGTATATTTTCAGAAAATATACCAGTTCAATTTAATTTTAATCTTTTATATTTTCGTACCAGTTGTGCTATTTTAAAGTGCATATTTGAAAAATTTGGGAAAATTACAACAATTTTCAACTAGCATATTATTTTCAATCTTTTGATATTCATTATGAAAAACGTGAATTAAAAATGCTTTGTTCGTGTAAACCTTCATTTTCAAAAGGTCACGAAACAAAGAAATTACGTATATATTTTTTTCAATAAAGAAGCAAAACAAATTGTTTCAGAGAAATCTAATTCTTAAATGAAAATATTAAAAAGAATGCACCATATCTGTAAGAGAATCCCACTTTGGCTTTAAAATCTTCATCTTTTAAGGTTTTAAAAAGACAAAATGGAAAGAAGGTACGAAAATAATTATGCTGATAGGACCTTTTGCTTTCTATCTCATCGGCTGCATTGTCCTTAACCTACTAACACCAAAACAAGCTTTTTTTTATAGAGCGTATCAAAGTATTTTTCTACAATTCAAGGATCGCACTGAGATTGATGAAAAATAATAATATAAATCTTTTTACTGATTTTGTAAATATACTTATAAGCATTGAGTTTTTTTTATTCTAGAAAATAATTTATAATACCATTTTTACAAATAAAAAATCATTTTATAAACCTTCAAGGAAAAACGGTTGATTTTTATTTTAGAATATTGCATTTATACTCTCATAAACTTTTACTTTTTAAATTAAGAAATATAATATGTAGTATTAAATACATCTTTAAAACAAAAGCTTATTATTTAAGGGACAAATTTCAAAAATTTTCATTTACTTTCAAACGAGAAAAAGCGTAATTACAAAGTTTTTATTACAAGGTTATGAGGAAGTGACAAACTATCAGATTGTCGTAACAATGTTTAACCTTGAGTTAAAAAAGAACTTGACTCTTTTTTCCATTGTTCGTTGATAACTCTTTTTACATAATAAGTTTTCTAAAAGTAATTGTTTGGCAAATATTTTTTACTCAATTTATTGAATTTTATTTACATATTCTCTACACAGTAAAAAAATGTATCAGAAATTCAGTATTATGTATTATAGGAAATTCGGATTCATGCCATGATTCATTATATATATAAATTCATTATATAACCAAAGTATAAAAAAATCGTATACATGTATGTCAAATTTAATAAAATTATTTTGAATTTATTATCTTTTTATCAAATTTGATATACATGTATACGAATTTTTGTGTACATTTGTATAATAAATTTAGTATCATAATATGAAAACGAGCTTCCTACACATGACACTCTTATAAATTTGTTGTTCAGTGTATTATTATTTTAGAAAGTTTATAATAAAAAAATTTGTGAGGACATTTTATTGGTCGTTAAAAAACAGTTTCTATGGCATTTTACATAATTTGCTTTGTCATGACTCATTGCATGACTTAATGAAAATTAAGGAGTGACGTATAGTAGTGGCTCAATAATAGTAGCAATGTTACCAATCTTGCCTAATCAATATTGGTCAATAATTAGTAGAATTTTGGGATAATTTCGAGTTAGTCATTAATTGGTTGATTAACACTTTTCGATAAAAGATTTTTATTTCTGCCCTACATTTAAGAAATAAGTCATTTATCATTTAGTTAAGAGGCTATAGCTGTGTAGAGAGGGATGACTAATCATCACTTTTTCGACTCTTTGTCGTTTCGATTTTCTGCTAGAATCTCAAGGAAACAGTTTTTGACTGCTGTCGACTGTTTTCTTAAATTTCTGGGAGACAGTCGCAATGAACAAAGAAATAGTTAAAAAAAAGTAATGGAGAATACCGAGTGATTAACTTCTACAATACTAGAAGTGTATAACATTTAAGTTTAAATGACTTATTTTGTACTTTCAGAAATTTTTTTCGCATTGACTCAATACTTTTAAAACCGCAAAATATTATCACTTAATAGTTTTTTGAAAAATTAGAGCAAACAATGAATTTCTGGAGCTTTTTATCATTTTGGTTTTAATCGAAAACTTAAATACTCAACTTGTGGCTAAATTCGTTAACTTTCTCTTTCTTGTGGCGATACCGCGTTATCGTTTTGTATCCTTTGTTCTATTTAAATTATAGCGCGTCATTTAAAAAAAATCAAGAATTTCGTATAGCAATAAAATCAGTGAAGTTCTTTGATTAAAATAACATAGTAGTTGGTTGATATTCTACCGCAGTTTTTTAATTGATTTTACTAAATGTTGAATTCTTTTTTCAAACACATATTAAATTAATACTTTTATTATGTTCTAAATTGGTGAAATATCCTTGAAAAAATATTGTTTCTTACTTATTATATAATATACTTACATATATATATATATATATATATATGTAGGTATATTCTAATATATATACTTATATTGTTTCCACAATTTTGATTGTGTGTGTGTTTCAAGTTTTTCAAGTTTTTAATACATTTATACACAGTCATCTAATTTTTTATATTGTTTACGAAAATGGATAATGAAATTTATAATTTTCTGTTGCTTTACATTATGCAATAATGCAAATAAAATGAAGTGTAAAACTCTGCAGTTTTTTTTTACTTCGTGTGCTTTTTTTTAGACAGAAGCTGTCAAATTAAAAAAGGCTCTTCTCGTTAAGGACTGCAAAGCTGAGGGGAAAGTTGAGATCTCGTCGATAGACTCAACAATTTATCGCGGTACTTTATCATTTGGAGTGCATCAACTTTCATTTTGTAAAGTATTCCCTCCTAGTGAAAAATACGATTAATTTAATTTATTCTAGATGAGAAAAACGAGTGTTATAATACATTTTTTAATTACCAATTTTGGAGTCTAACTTATACATTGTTAGGTTATGGTTAATATTCAAATATTAAAACTGGTAGCAAGTATATTTAGGGTGACCAGATAATTTAGTATTCAAATCAGGACATTAATAACTACTCGCTTACTCCCACCTTTTTTCTTCCCATCTCACTAAAAGATTAAATTGTAGCTCGCTATTTTGAATGCGCTAATTACACAGGACCACAAATTTAAAAGCTCAATGTACATGGACTCGGTCTTTACGTATTTTTTGACGCTGAATCCGAATCCGGGGTCCATTTGTCCCCATCACGTCAAGGTCAAGGGTTAAGGTCATTTAAGGTCAAAATGAAAAAGAAAAGCAATTTTTGTTTTTCATTTCAACCTTAAATGACTTTCATATGACCTTGAAAAATCCTCTACATGTCCCTTAAATGTCAAAATAATTTTGGATTTGGTTTTAGCAACCGAAATAACATAACCATAAATTTTTTCAAATTTTTTACGTACTTTTTTTAATTGGGCCTTTAAGTGACCTTCATATAACCTTCAAATGACCTTCAAATCATCTTCAGTTTGACTTTGTGAAGATAAGCAATCCTTTTTTTTATTTCAGCGAGCTCAAATACCAAGATATAAATTTTTTCAGATTTTTCTGCTTTTCTTTTTCATTTTGACCTTAAATGACCTTAATATGACCTTGCAAAAACCTCTAGATATCCTTTTAGGGTCAACCCAACATTGAATTTTGATTCAACAACCGTAATAACATAAACATAAATTTTTTCAAATTTTTTAAACGTACTTTTTTTAATTTGACCTTTAAATGACCTTAATCCTTGACCTTGACGTGATGGAGACAAATGGACCCCGGATTCGGGGTCCATTGATATTGCATATCAATGTTCACGTGCAATGTTCGGTCAATATTGCGTCAATATATTGACATGCCAATTTCACCTAGTTACAAAAATTCCGCTCTACTAATATAAATGTATAGGTAAATATTGACACAACATTGACTGAGCATTGCACGTGACAATGAAATGTTATATTCGCTCAAGGTTTCGTGTAAATATTATCTTTACGTGCGGACATTTAAAGATCGATACAAATTTGTATGAACTTCGACACTCAAGGTTCCTAACCTCGCCGTGCAATCTGTCAAGTTTCAGGGAAATTTGGGTGCTGTATGGGTATTATAATTATTATAGACAATAAATATTTATTAAATTATTGTACTCTTTACTGTGATGAAAATATTGATTATTTTTATTATTCCAATAGTAGATTAATATCAGAGTGAATCAATGAAGTTTTGCAATACTTCTTACACGTAAGAATTAAGGAAAAAATTGAAAAGAATTTAAAATTTTGATTGTACAAAATAATGTTTATTCTATATTATATGACCATCTTTATCATGAAAATGAACACTATTCGATAATAAAAATTATAATGAAATTGAAAAAATGAATTTTTCCACTTTTTCAAAAATAGTAGAATATACACGCGACACTGACACTGCAAAGCAGATGTAGAAGTTTAAGTAGAAAATAAATTAAAATAAATTTTCTTTACTTATTCTTTCCGTGTAAAAAAAGAACGGTTTATAAAGAAGACTTAGACAATTCTCGAAAATTAACAAAGAAAAGAAAATTAACAAAGAAAGAGGTAATTACCTCTTTCTTTGTTAATTTTCGAGAACTTCACTTATAAGTGAAGTTTTGTATTTTTTTTATGAAAATTACTATCTAATATAATAAAATAAATTTATATTTAAAAACACCTTGAAAACCATAAAATCTAAAAGTTTTGATCAAAATGTGTCACTACTTACTTTTTAATTAATTAAGTCAAAAGTATCGATCACTCTGAGTCAAATGAAATACAGATAAAAACGACGTTAAAGTACTTTTCTAACATTCTGAGGAGGACTGCAGTGCATGTCGAAACGTAAAAAGGGTCGCTTTTATATTTATTTTATTTGACACAGAGTGATTGATAGTTTTGATTTAATTAAAAATAACTGAGTGATAAATTTATACTTGTAATTAATAATACTTACATCTAAAATTTTAAATACGTTTTAAAATTAATTGACATCATTATTTTTTTAAAAAACAACCAAAAAGTTCAGAATATAAAAGTGGAAATGGATCAAAAGAAGCTTTAAAATTAACAGACGAGTTGAGAGAATGAGTTAAGACTCGCATAGCCAACCTCATAGGAGACCTCATGAAGCTCATGCACTCAGAGAAATGGATTGTACAAATTTGAAGGTTAGATGTATACACACGTGTGTGAATTTTAAGACACATTCATATTTAATCCTATCCATTGTTGCGTATTAATTCAAATACTCGCATGTATATGAATTTTACTTCGACTACTAGTTTACTTTTTAGCTGTGTTGAAATTATATTACAATCAGTGTTTTAAAATCATATAAGAGTATAAGAAGAAATCGTGTACAGTCCATATTAATTATTTGTAAACCAATTCTTGAAACGAGCGAACGATTGAAATCCTGACGAGAATAATTTAAGGTTAAAACATTGAATTATTTAACACAAAACCTTTAACCTTTTTTCATAAAACACTTGTTCAATATCCAGAATTTTATCACTAACACTAAAACTCTTTTCTTAATATATATCATTAATTACTCGTGGGATACAACATTAATTTTAAGTAACTTATTCTGTTCTCAAAAACTTTTGTTCGATGTCAACACGTGCTAATAAGTTAAGAAAGTACTGAAAGGCTGATATTCTGAACACCTAAATATTGAGCAATCTGTACATGCGTCACAGTGTTAAACAACATGCACGGAAAAACTAAGTGTATTAAAATTTACTCAACTTTTGCTGACTCTCGGACGGAGCGGCTAGTTACTGAATTTTTCTATTACAGTTTTCTAATATTTGTACAACGTTA
>WNHD01002121.1:0-16059 GCA_011057455.1 Ganaspis sp. Gsp50
GCCATATTCGATCTGCTATATTGAATATTAAAAATCTGCCTTTATATAATATTTGTAATAAGCGAACCCAAAAATCCATTTGTACCAAGTTCATCAAGAAAATCGAATCATTTTTTAAAATTTCGTCCGCCATATTGGTTTCGCCACTTTTCATTTTAAAAATCTGCCTTTAAATTTGTAATCAGTGACCTTAAAAACCCCCGAATACCAAGTTTTAAGAAAATCCAATAATTTTGGAAATTTGTCCGCCATATTGGATCTGCCATTTTGGATTTTGAAAGTATGCCTTTAGATTCTTCATCATTGACTGCAAAAATCCATGAGTACCAAGTTTCAAGCTAATTTAATAATTTTATTAGCGAGGAAATTCAAAACTATTATATTGTTTAAAAAATTATTTTATAAACAATAACGTTTATGAAGATTGTTACAACGTATTTTACAAGTTTATTTCGGTCGTCCTCTTAATAAAAAACTAGTAATACCTGTGTTTCTAAATTTTTTTTTAAATACTAATTTTCAATTTGTTCTTTCTGAGAGAATGACCCGTATATATGATTTATATAATTTTATTACTTTTTACTTGCCTTTTTTGAATAAAAAATTTATAAATTCGCGCTTTAATATACAAAAACTATAGAGCTGTCCAGTGTGACGTCATTCTGCCAAGCGAGTGGTAAAATTTATCATTTTTTTATTTATTTTTTATTATTAGTTTCGAATTTAAAATTTGTAGTATATATATATATATATTATATGTTTACATTTTACAAAAGAAATTTAAAAAAAAATAATAATTATTTCTTTTGTATTTTTTTATTTAATTAACATAAATTAATGTAATTATTTTTTATTGTTGTATTTTTTTTCAATTGACATTTATTTCTTTTTTATTTCATATACTAATTTCAAATTTAAATTATTTTTACATTTATATACATTTTTATACTGAAGAATATTTCAATTATTTAGAAAAATGAACTATTATTTACTATTACATAGGAAATTTTACGTATAAAAATGTGCCCGTAAATAAATAAAATAGAAATAAAAAATTTAAATTTCTTGTTATAATTTGTCAGTTTGAAAATTTAAATTACGCGCAGCTTGACGTCCAAGACATATTTTGATCAATGTAAGATGGCTTCCCATTTTGACAATATTGTTTAAAATTTAAATTTCTTTTTTAGAATTTAATTTAATAAATACAAATTTTTACACAATAATTAAAATACAGTTCTTAAAGTTTTCTAATTTAAAATTAGCGCTACAACATTTGCAGCTCCATCTACTTGTTTTCCTTTTTGCATTTGAGTGCAACCGATTAATTTTATATTTTCATGGGGTATCTTTTTATAGGTAGGACCGACACATATACAATGTAAAAAAATGAATGATATTAAAATATCTGTATGTATGTTGATAAAATAAAAATCTACAGGAAGTTACAACTTGGTAGACACAATGACGTCACACTGGACAGTTCTATTATCTCGATATGTTTCTCAATTTTGACCAATCATGTTCAATCCTTTATTTCGATACATTTTGAATTTTGACTTCAATTTGAAATCTTTTTATGCCATATGTTCATTGTGTAGAATTATACTTTTATAGATACTTTATTGCGTTGCACAATTATTAACTATTTAAAAACTAATGTAAATTCATTTTATCAATAAAGAAGTAAAAATATTTATAAAATCAACACTTTGACTGATACAGTTAAAATTAAATAAATGACGGAAATGACTAGGCAGCGTATGTTTCTATGGTAACGATAGTGTTTTTTTTTAACAAGAAAAATTTCACATTTTTTCGTTTTCGTAAATCAGTAAATACTACAAAAATGATTGAAGACGCGAATTATTTAGAAAAAGAAGTTGCAGCATATTCATCGAATGAAATGCTTAATTCAATAATTATTCAAGATGGAACAGTGTAATAAAAATCATGTTTTTCTAAAGAATAAATATTTATTATTTTAAAATTTAATTTATTATATTATTAATATTATATTATCTATATATAACGTATATTTATTTCATTATAAACTATTATATATAATGCAATATTATATTATATTAATATTTATTGTTTAATGATATTGCAGAGAAATAATCGCATACGTGGAATGCGTATTATCGCCGGAGCGGAAAAAGCAGGTGAAAAGATGCTGCAAAAATTGATTTTAAATAATTCTAATGGGACAAGAATTCTTACGAAAATTTGGAACGAACAAACAGATCGAGTCAGAAGTTTCATTCGACCAAATTTTGTAAGTATTTAAAAATTTTGAATTACTACTTTAATATATTGTTAAAAAATCCATATATTATACATTTTATGTAGTTCGAAAAAATGCACGTCATAAAAATTATATTTTGACTTTCTCAATTAAAATTATAATTTATTCTAGAGTTATGAGACACAAGGATTTTTCTCAAAATCTAATTAAAATAATTTATAAAACCAAATTCAAATTTCAAATTAGATTTACTCTAATTTATAAATATTGAAATAGTCTCTTCCAATAGTTGCATTTTTTTAAAAAATTCTAATTATTTGAGAAGCAAAAAACTGTTTATTAGATTTTTAAATTTTCACATTTTTATATTACTTTTTCCTCCTAAAATGTAATTAATTAATCTGAATATTCTTTAATAGTATTGCAAAATTATAAAATTTATTAAAATTAGATGAATTTTAGTACAAAATATTTTTATTAATTTATAATTTTAATTTCATTAACTTTTTTTTCAGTTATTAATTATTAATCTTATATATTTCAATATAAAATGGAAAATAAATAAATGTTGTTTTGTCCAAATATTAAAAATTTTTTAATCAAAGTAATTATTATAGTATATGCAAAATCAATTAGATTTTTTCAAAATCGCGAGACACCTACATTTTAATAAGTGATATAATTATTTAACACAATTCACATTCTTACTATTTTTATTTATTCTATGTGTCAGGAATTTTATTGACTTGAATTTAATATTGACATAATTGGAATTTCGCAAAATTCCGAATGAGAATTGTTGATCAAATGGATAATTACATGTTCTAAAAATTCTGTGAAATTTTGAATTATATCAATCTTACATTCGAGTAAATACAATTTTTTATATAAAATATATATATATATTAATAAATATGAATTATGTTAAATAATAATTCAATAATAAGAAAAAAATAAAATAAGATTCATGGCCTTAAAAAGATCGAATTAATTAAATTATTTTTTTAAATATTTAAAAATATTTAATTTTTTTCTGAACTATTTATTAATTTATTAAAAACACCTTTTTTAAATCAATAATAGATCGTTCATTTGGATGGCGCCTCAGCAAGAAAATTGACGGATTACCGTCATTCAAATAAGGGTCGAATTAATTATGAATTATCGATTCAATCCAACACAAAAATTAATGTACTGGGGATTCGAAAGAACGAGATAAATGTTGTTGAAGATGAACAAGAGGTCGAAAATTGCGAAATTAAAAATCTTGGAAAAGTTACTGCTAAACTAATGATTAGTAAGAATAATTTCATTTTTAATAATTACATTTAGATAAGGTATCGATTGTTTTTTATATGTACTTCACTCTAATTGCTTAAGTTATAATTTTCGTAATTCTAATTTTAAATATATTCTTTTTAATCTTAATTTTTCTTCAAAATGTACTAAGAAAAGTGTCTTATGCATTATAAAAGTTCTTTGAAAATATACAAGTAAGCAATACCTAAATCTAAATATTCGAAATATTATTATACATATAAAATAACATTTAAACAAATTTTAGAACAGAGACTACTGGGTACTTAAAAACTAATTTCCAAATCATTTATGGAAAAACAAAGTATCCAGAATTTATTTGCGGATCTATTACGGATGGAAAATTTCGCCTAGAAATAAAAATTAAGGAGGTACAATCGAATATATTTCCCATCCAAATTCAAAAAGGCGAAAAAATTGAAGTTACTGGGTGCATGGAGTTTGGAAGTATATATATATTTATAATAATTTTACTCTCTAAATCTTAATTAGTCATTTTCTATTAATTCAACAACGAACAATCGTTTACTGATTGAAATAGTATACATTTACTACTGAAATTAGTGGTTTTCTACTAATTGAATTAGTCGAAGTTCACTTTTTCAATCACGAAAGAACTACTAATTTAGGATTTAGAGAGCAATATTACCAACGTTAATGCAATTTTCCTTAAATAAAACGTACTATTCCGAAATATTACAATTATCATTCTAATTAATTTTTGTATTTTATTTCAGTTCCAACACACCTAATAGTTTCATCATTTAACAAAATTAAAAAATTAGATGTTCCACCAATGAGCAAAGAGGATTTGACCAAAGGCTTAGAAAAAATTAAAAAGTTGGAATAAAGTATTACAAAGAAAACAAAAAACAAAAAGAAGTAATTGTCTTTTTTTTAAGAATGTAACATTTATATATATTAATATCTATATATAAAATTAATAAAAAAATTCATTTGAAATAATTATCATACTTCTTTCAAAACCTTACCTTTTTAAATAATAATTACAATTAATATTCATATACTGACACATAACATATTTAATTTACCTATACTTTAACAAAAATTATACACTCCCAATTATTAAATATAATTAATTAATAAAATTTATAATAAAACAAGTTAATATTTACTTTCTAGATTTACATTAATAACCAAAATTGAATATAAAATCCACGCGCGCTGCAGTGCGCACCTATTTTGCTAATTAATTTAATAAACTTGAGAAGCTAATAATAAATAATAAAGCACTAGGAGAAACAATGTAAAACAGTTCTTTTTTAAAAATTTAAAATCTGTATGTACACATTATGTTTCTGTCTTTCTCTTTCTCATGAAATAGATAAAGACAGATATATCTGTCTTCACGAAAGTACGCAAGAACGGACTCCATGTAGACACTGGGCTATTGGTTCGATGTTCTGTGCTTTCCGCTTTTATTTTGTTATGGGACTAGAACTTTAGTAACCTCAGGCACTGAGGCTGCAGTCTTATTTGTCGATAAAATAAAAATCTACGGAATGTTTGTGTTTAAAAGACAAAGGATATCGCAGTGTCTCTCACTCTCATGAAAGACTTTTGACGCTTCCACGTGATTTCACCTTGAATCTCATGGTTTTCTGCTTTTGGCAAGTGTGCTTGCCTTCCGTTCCGAGCACCTCGAAGTACATTGGCAAGTGTGCACATGTGCTCGGAACGGAAGGCAAGCACACTTGCCGGGGCTTGCGCACATAGAGGTATTATAGATAGAGTAGAAAAGGTCCCTTCGAAAGCGTCCGCTTAATAAAAAGAGATGAACAAATAATACCAGTATGTGTCTTTCTTTACTGACACATGCACGGAACTATTATGCTTGATGCGCAGTCGTGTATATATATATATATGTGATCATGAAACAAAATCAAGCGCCTGCGCTCTAGCACAGTTCACTAAAGGACTGATACTGGTAATCTTCTTTCTCTTTCCAACCGCGTCCCATCTCCACTTACGCTACCTCTTATACCTTTTCTACTCTATGTATAATATCTCTACGCTTGCGCATAGGCGCTTCCATAGTAACCTCAAGCTACTGAAGCCAACGCATGCGTACATACTGGGTGTTTTCGAGGTACGTACTCCGAGTAGGTACTCTGAAAGTGCAAAGCAGCATTGGATAATTTTTATCAACTTTGTCTTTGATTAGTTGATATATCCTCAAAATGCTCTGAATGATCTGAATCCGTGCTCTAATATTTTAGTCGATGTATGGATTCAGAGCATTCAGAGCATTGTGAGGATATATCGACCAATCAAAGACGAAGTTGACAAAAGTTATCCAATGCCGCTTTGCATTTTCAGAGTACTCGGAGTACGTACCTCGAAAACACCCACTATCTGTCGCATAAGAACAAGAAAAAGAAGAACCTCAAGCTGCAGACATATGTGAGCAGAAAACATTGACCGATATCAGAAAATTATGAGAGTGAGTAAGACGTCATCTCTCTCTCTTACGCATGGACTTCTCCTATAGGTTTACGTTTCCAATCGCATTGATCTGCAGTCCTGTACATACAACATTCTGTACGTTGTATAGTCTTTGTCATAGGTCTACATTCTCACAATTATATATTTTGTAGTAAGAACGTTACTTGTAAATGAATTTCCTATAATGAACTCTTTCTTTTCTGTTCCTGTATTGCTCATGTAATGTTGTAGGAACTCTAATTGCAGTTCTTTGGTTTACAATAAAAGAGATTTGTTTCATATTTCAACAGAAAGTAGTTGCTTCACGGACAATAAATCATTTAAGGTATTTATTTTTACATGATTAATTACAATATTCCATTTATCTTTTCTTGCATGGAGCATCTTTTCATCTAACCTATAATTAATATAATAGAACATTTTTTTAACAAATTAAATATTGAAAGCAATAAGTCTATTTCTATAAAACATTGGTATTAGTATTTTATTTTTCATAAATTTCTATGGTATTTGCAGATGGACAATCTTTTGCCATTCTCGTCAAACGAGGTTCTCGATGAAGTTATTTCCTGGGATAGAACTGTGTTAGTTTTAATTTCTACTTATAAAGATTTCATGAAAATGAAATACTTGGACAATCTTCTAGAAAATTGCTTTGCACTCAGTAAGAAACTTTCTTAACTAAAAATTCGAGTTAACTTTGTATCTTTATAAAAACACCTTTATTATAATCTATTGTAGATCATCAATAATTTGGAAAAGATCACATGAAAAGTTTGTACAATTTTTGAATAATATAGAAGACATTTATTGATAAGTTTCAATTATTTCGTTCTTTAGAAAGGATTAATTAAAATTGTGATTTTTTATATTTACAAGATATTATGAATGAAGTAAATTTGATATAACAAGGATATATATCATTTTTTTACCAAATATTAACGTTAATAAAGTGTGTATGAGAGTATGTATATAGTAACCTTCGTATTTCACTTTTTGTCATACTTTCTGTGCTTTCTTTTCTAGGAATTCTTGGAAAAAACTCTTTTGATTCCCCTGACTTTGTTTTACATAATTTCTTTTAAGGAATTAGGTAAAATCCTCATAAAATTAACGTGGAGAGGATCAATCATTTCTTTTTTCCATTATTGATTTCTTTCGGCAAATTCCTTTCCTCAATAATTTCAATTACTCATTTTCATTATTTCATATTCAATTTCATATTAAAAGATATAATACATTTGTATGATATGATGACATTTGTTTTTAACAATATATTATTTTATAAAATTACGAATTTATCAATCGGTCGTTATTTTAATTAATATAAATGGTAAAATATATTATTTTAATTTCTTATTTTTTATTTTTTATTTAATTTACTTACAGAGCATTACTGAAAAGAAATAAATTTTATTAAATCTGTGATTACTGTCCCTTTTCTTAATCTTTGTATTTCTTGACTCTTTTAATTCCTTCGTTATAAAAAAAATAGTTTTGAAAAATGTATACTGTAAACATAATGTACTGTAAAAGAATTCTCAACATATTAATATGACAAAGAGTTTTCAAAAGAAATAATATAACAAGAAAATTGAGATTAATTTTTAAACAGAATTTTTTCAAAATAATGTCACTTATTCATCATTTATAAAGAATTGAAAATGACTGTGTATAATTGACATTAAGAAAAATGATTTTTCATTTTCCATTTTACTTTATAGTGAGGTCATTGGTTTTGTGGACCTTATTTGTCCAAGAAGGAGAAATGGAGAGACCGAATATTTAAAATTTTATATTAATAACAACACTGGCCGCCGAGTACAGTGCATTATTTGGGAAAATGCAGCTATTAACATGCACGAAGACAAAATTGCTGTGAATTCTGTAACTTGCTTTTTAATTAACGTATCAAGAATTATACCCCACAAGACTTACAACAATATACAGTGAAATATTATTTATTTATTTTAATTTTTTTTTGTAATATTTGTATATATTGTAAATGTTGTAGCTGCAACGGCTCTTATAATTAATCTCAAAATAATTCCAGAAAACGAAGTTAAAAGTTTGGAAAATCATTTTAAAATAAAATATTTTGTTTAATTGAAATACCATAAGGTCATACTTACTGTAAATACAAAAATGGTGTAGATTTAATTGTTCTCGAAATACCTGGTTGAAGTTGAAAACGTTCTAACGACGATTAAAAAAATTAATGTCATGAAAGTGAATATTTTATGAATTTTTTTTGTCTAAATCTTTATTGAAGAAAATTAGTTAAATAAAGAAATGCAAAAAAAACCTTTTTAAGTACAGTCTACTATGCGAATAATGCTGCAGATTAGGATAAATTTACACAAAGCAGAGAAAGGACGCTCCAGAAAAAATGCAGCACTATTCGTACAGCTTTAGTGGCACTATTCATAGCGTTGTCTGCAAAAATTAAGAATTTATGCACAATTGTTTTTAGTTTATATCGTTCTTCAAAAACGTTGTGGAATTTAATTTATTTTCAAAACGGGACTTAGACTACTTCACTCCAAGAAACTTAAATGTTTAAAACTTTCATTGTTTACAAAAATTAGTATTGTTTATTTGTTATTTAAAAAAGTAAATAAATTAGTGAATTGTGAAATAAATTCATTGATTTAAGTAGAACGTAAGATGTAGTATGAAATGAAGGAATATAATTAAATGAATGAACAAAAACTTACTAATTAAACCTCTAGATTCCCATCGATTCAATTCTTGGAAATCTACCATTGGAATTTTTGTCTAGGTTTAAGGTGTAGTTTCACTTTCATTATGGGAAACTATTGCAGCTGAAACATATTTCTTTTTATAAAAATGTTTCTGCACTGTTGGGGTTTAATTATTTCTGCGTTTATAATCGATGTTTATTTTGCAGAAGGTAATTAAGTGATATTGTTTGTATTTCATTATTTATAAACATTTACTACAATTACGGTTCAAGGGACGGGGGTGGGTTTACACTTATATTCATACAATTACTTGAACAAGATTACTTTCCTTTAGATGAAAGTAACATTGCATTTGGTTAATGACAATTTTTCTGTTCTTCGTTTTAAATACTATTTTAAACATTCACTTTCCCCTAAAGAAGTTTTCCAAAACAATTAAATTTTCAAGCGTTCATTTTTCTTGAGTAAATTCCATCTATTCTTCTTTCAAAAGCTTTCGAATAATAAAAGATTTTGTTTACCAATAACTGTTAATTTCTCTGATCACATAATCGCAGAATGTATGGTTCTTCTTTCTTAAAATATTTCTCAATAATTCCGGTTGTGTTCAAAAATATTTATTAGTTTCTTTTTCAACAATTAAGGACAAGTTCTGGGTCAATCAATATAGATTTTTCAGACTTTTGATTATAGGGGGGTTATATCAGTTTTATATGCCAAGCCTTGGAGCTATAAAATTATTATATTTAAGATAAAACTGTTGTTCACTGGGGCACAATAAAGCAAAAATTATTGACATACAGATTTAGGAATATCTCATAAAATTTATTTCTTTTGCGTAAAGTGTTTTCATTTATGCTTCTTGCACATTTGCCCTAGGAAGATTTCTTCATTTACAACTAATTTTTCCATTGGGTACATAAATTAGGCTCAATGTTTTGTATTTTTCTTCTTAAAAACTATATTTCAAATATTATTATAATGTTCGGGGAACGATTTTTCTTTCTATGTCTGTAATCATTCAAGCTAACATTCCCCTCATTTACATACATATAGTCTGTTCCGTCGATTTGGTTTCTGCTTTCGATTACATCTATAAAACGTACTAACTCTGGGGTAAGTTAATGGTCTTTTTTGGAAATCAGGAGACACAGAATTTGTTTATTTATAATAACATTTTTTTAAGTGCTCCAAAGTTGAAAGAACTATTCTCTCATCAGGCAAAACATGCACAAAGTTTTTTAAAATGGACGAGTATTACAGGCAAAACGTGTTGTTTAGTTTCATCTGAATTACAAGGGTAGGAGAGGGAGGATCGGTTACTTCTTTTAATTACTAAACAATCATCTTCAGTCTTTGTGAGTGTTTGTAGTTTTTGAAAAGTATGACTTAGAAGAATTTGGTCTCTACATTTTCTGAAGGTTGATTCATAATCCTTTTAAACATGTTAAAAAAATTTTGGAAAATTCAAACTTGGACCAATTCCTTCAAAAATAAACATATTTTTTACTTTCTTCCCTAAAACGACCTCTCGTTTAATTTTTAATTTAAAAAAGGGAAGATGCTGATTAGAAAATGACAACGTCAAACAATCAGACCGAATTTGGACCTCCTGTACTTTATACAAATTTCTTTCAAAAGAGATATTATCACAGGGATTTAATATTGTCATCTGGGGTAACAATTTACCAAAATTAAAACATTCCATTTTTTGATTGTGGCAGTACAGGATTAATGCTAAAACTTGAGAATGAGCAATTAACGAGTAAAATTGTAAAGTGCGAAGATAAAATAGATTATTTGTTAAATAGAGAGCGGGCTAATAATATTGCATTATTTAAAGTAAAAGACACACCGAATGACAATTTAAATTTAAGAGAAACTGTTAAATCAATTTTTGAGAAAACAGAGGTAAAAATCGAAGCAAAAGACATCACAGAAGTAAGAAGATTGGGGAGAATTGAAGGTTCCAGACCGATTCTCATCTCTTTTAGGAGTGAAAAACTCAAATCTGAGATCTATCAACAAGCAAAAAATTTTAGAAGTATGGATTTGAACTTTGCGAATGATATGACATGGGAATTGAGAGAAAAGAAAAAAGCACTCTATAAGAAACTTCAAGCAGCGAAAATTCAACTGGAACAACAAGGAAAAACTGCTATAATCAGGGGATCAAGAATACTAGTAAATGATGTTTTTTATGGACTGGATAAAATACAAGAGCTACTGCTACCTATGAAAAAATCTGTAGACGTTAAAGAAATATATAATGGAGAGAGTGATGACTCAATTATATCAACAGTGTCGACAGAAAGTAGAAAAAGAGGCAGACCTGCTGGAACTAAAATACAAAATAACTTTAAGAAACAAAGACAACTAAATTTTGTGAATATATCCCAGAAGGAGAAGACGTCTAATTTGGAACCAGAAGATTCTATATAGCCACCTCTCCAAGAAGGATGTTCAAAATTAATTTTTTGGAATGCAAAAGGACTTGGAAATTTCAACGACTTATCGCCTGTCATTAGTGAGTCCGATATTGTTTGCCTGTGTGAGATGTGGGCAGCCTATGACCCGACTTTCACCTTCAAAAATTTACTTGCTGGATTTGAATTAGTATATAACACAGCAATTAGGACTGAAAGAATGGGGAGAGCAAAGGGAGGACTTATCGTCGCGTTCAATAGAAGTAAATATATGAAGGAAATTCTAATAAACACTGAAATATGTATAATTATTAAATTAGTAGATAAGTTATCAAAATTTGAATTTATTGTAGAAAATGTTTATGTCTCACCGAATAAGGATTTTAATGTTCTTGGGATAGACTTCGAGGAATATATTGATCAGGTTGTAAATAAGTACCCTAATTTACCTTTTTACATTGGAGGTGATTTTAATTCTAGAATCACAGATTTAAATCAAGTAAATCAACAGGTGCTTCAGGAAAATCTCAAGTTTAGTAGTGAAAGGTTTAATTTAGATAAAAAAATTGACTTTAAAGGGAAAAAATTAGTAGATATAATGGAAAGAAATTCTTTTATTGTATTTAATGGTAGATCGATAAGTGATAATCCAGCAGGATTTACTTTTGTTAACATCTTGGGAAAGTCAACGATAGATCTTGTATAGTCAAATCTAGCGGGGTTCAATTGGATAGATGATTTTAAGGTAGAATATATTACAACTAATTCAGACCATTTTCCTGTGATTGTAAAATTGATTGCTAAAGTTAATAGAGTACAAATTATTGATAATCGATATTGTATAAAATGGAAAGAAGAGTCAAAGGAAGAATATAGAAATTTACTGATTAACTCTATTATGGAAATTGATGAGACACTAGACATTAATATAATTGCGAATAACTTGATTCAAGATATGTATGAAAAAATAGATAAATTGGGAATGAAAAAGAAAGTAAATACAATCAAATGTACGTCGAAGGCTTAGTTTGACAAGGAATGTGTTTATTTTAAAAACTCACTGAAAAATCTTTTAAAAAAATGTAAAAATGATAATTTTGAGCAGCCGGAATTAGTGGTAGAGTATAATGAAAAGAAGAAAATGTATAAAACTCTTCAAAAAAGTAAAAAAGCGAATATTATTCTTCAATACTAAGTTAATTAACAACGGTTAGAGACTCCTCTCAATTCTGAAATATTATAAATAAATTCAGACACTTAACCGGAAGGGGAAGATAAAATAGATATAGATGATTGGTTTTGCTACTTTCAGAGAATGTACCCCCCGTGAATAGAAGATTTGTTAACTTTGAGATCGAATGATAACCCATATTTAGATAGACAAATTACCCTGTTAGAATTAAAGTTGAGTCTCAAAAAGTGTATGGAGGGTAAAGCACCGGGTTCGGATGAAATCACAAATGAATTTTATAAAAATATGCCAAATAACTGGAACAATTGTTTGTTAAACTTGTTTAATAAAATAATGGAGAGCGAGGTAATCCCAAACGCTTGGGCTTAAGTTTTAGTTAAAATGGTGCATAAAAAAGGAGATACATCTGACCCAGATAATTACCGTCCTATCGCTTTAGTAAATTGCATCACAAAGATATTCACTCAAATAATTGGGAAAAGGCTAAGTAACTGGATAGAGGATAATGGTTTTCTTCCGGAGTGGCAAGCGGGGTTTAGAAGAAATAGAAATTGTACTGATAATATTTTTTCACTTAATGCATTGATCCAAACTCGCTTGAATCCAACTGGAGGAAAGCTGTTTGTGCTGTTTGTCGATTTCAGTAGCGCTTTTCCTTCTGTAGAACATAATTTATTGCGGGATAAAATTGCAAAAATAGGAGTAAGCAATAAAATTATAAAATTAATTATGGATCTATATTCCAAAGCAAGCATTTCAGTTAATGAGTCGTCGGGTACTTCGAGGTACACTAAAATCACAAAAGGAGTCCTTCAGGGGGAGGTAATGAGTCCTCTCCTTTTTGCTTGCTTCATTGCCGATTTAGAGGAATTTTTTAAAAAAGAGGGAATTAGAGGAGTCTCTATAAATCACGTAGTAGAAATTTTACTGTTTGCATATGCAGATGATATTGCGTTTGTCTCTGACTCTTGTGTAGGGTTAAACAAAATTTTAAAAGCGTTAAGAAAATATTGTGATCAGAATCACTTAGAGATAAATTTAAAAAAAAACACCAATTGTAATTTTTAGGAAAGAGGGTCATTCGCATGATCACAAATATGGACCCTTCTTATATGATGACAGTAAGAAAATTTAAATAGTTCCCACATATATATCTAGGGGTAACGTTTTCAAACTCTGCCACTTTTTTATCTGCAACTTGTCACGCTGTTAGAAAAGTTAACCTTGCTCTTGCTTCCGCAGTCTCTTTAATAAATAGATTAAATTTAAAATCATAGGATCCAATCGATAAGATTTACAAAAGCCTTTTGGTAAATAATATTGCATATGCGATTGAAATTTGGGGTTTAAGATATACTGTTGAAATTGAAAAAATACAGAATGCAATTTTTAAAAAAGTCCTATGTTTATCAAGGAATACTCCTGGGTATGCAATAAGACTGGAAACAGGAGCAAGAAGGTTGGCATGTTTGATATTTACATTTGCCTTAAATCTAATAGAAAAAATTTTATTGATGGAGGATTACCGATATCCAAAAATATATCTTCTGCGTTTGATAGATTTATCACATAAAAATAAGAATAAGAATGCAAAATATAATTGGTATGATCAAGTGGGAGATATATTTGACTATATTGATGAAAAAAATAATTGGGAAAACCGTAGTATTAATCTATTACAGGAATATAAAAAAATATGGATTAATAAATATGAGAGAAAATTAGAGTTTGATGATTTAAAAAAGATTGAATGAATAAGATCATTACAAATTCTACCACTCCTACAATTAATCGAGGGTAGTCAAAATTATTTAAAAGAGAAAGTCCCACTTGATCATATCAAAATTGTAAGTCAAATTCGTCTTTTGAACAAAATAAATGTAAAAATAGTAATAAATAAAAAAAAATTATATAAATTGAATGCAACTGGAGTTTGCAATGGATGCGGAATGAGAACAATGGAAATGTGTCATCATTTGCTGATCGAATGCCCTTTCTTCTTAGAAGAAAGAGTAAAATATATCAGTAGCGATCAGGATAGTAACGTAGTGAAAAGTGTATTTCTTGGTATGTTGGAGTCCCCGCAAAATTGTACTATGTCTAACCTGTACACGTTTGTCAAAATTATTTGTGAAAAATTAGAATATTGTAGTTAGGGTAAAAAAAAAAGATAAATTTAGCGACAACCTCTTTGTATTGACTTTGGGTCATATAACAAATTAAACTATATATACTTTATATTTTTGGGTCCGCTAAATCCGAATCCAAAGTCTATTCAACCCCAACAGATCAGGATTTCGACAAAACCTCAAAAAACCATTAATTTGTGTTATACAGCTATAAAAAATTATTATTTTTTATATATGTTTTTGGGGCCGCTGAATCTGAATCTGAAATTCGTTTAAGCCCATCAGTTCAGGATTTTGACACATCCTCAAAATACACGAAAAAACATGTTTTTTGAGCTTTAGAGGCACCTAAAAAATATTTTTTTTTATCTGGGCTCTCACCATGATTACTTTATGTTTTAGGGGCGCTGAATCCGAATCCGAAGTCCATTTAACCCCATCAGTTCAGGATTTTGACATAACCTCAAAAAACACGAAAAAACACTTCTTTTGAGCTATAGAGACACCTAAAAAGTAAGTACCTTTTGATCTTGGGGTCTGACTAAAAGTACTATATGTTTTTAGGTTCGCTGAATCCAAGCCCGAGGCCTATATAAACCTATCGGTTAAGAATTTAGACATAACCTAAAAAAGAAGTCAAAAAGTCATTTTTTTAGATATACAGACACATAAAGAGAAATTTTGTTATGATCTTGGGTCTGACCTTGATGAATGTATCATATTGGGGTAGCTGAATGAAAATCCAAGATCAATTTAACCCCATTTGATCGGAATTTTGACATAACCTCAAAAAACATTTTTAAAAAAAGTATTTTTAGCGTCAAAAATAAATTTCCTTAAGATCTAGAAAATTACCAAGATTACTATATATCCTTTTTGAGGTCGCTAAATCCAGATCTAAATTTTGTGATTGACTATGTTTACAATAATATATGTAATAATTCTCATCAGATAGGATTATATAGGCCTCAGATTTGGATTCAGCGAGCCCAAAAACATATAGTAATCTTAGTCAGAACCCCAGATCAAAAGGAAATTACTTCTTAGGTGTCCGTATAGCTCAGAAAAGGTGTTTTTTCGTGTTTTTTGAGGTTAACTCAAAATTTCGATCTGCTGGGGTTAAATGGACTTCGGATTCGGATTCAGCGCCCCCAAAAACATAAAGGAATTATGGTAAGACCTCCAGATCAGAAGAAAATTACTTTCTAGGTGACTCTAAAGCTCAAAAAACATATATTTTTCGTGTTTTTTGAGGTTATATCAAACTCCTGAAATGATGGGCTTAAATGCATTTCAGATTCCTATTCAGCGACCCCCTTCCCCTAGGAACCACAAGACCTTGAAGGTGGTGGGGGAGCTGAATAAACTCTTTGGGCAACGACTCTGTCTAAGCTGAACTATTCGCTGGGGAACGAGGGGGCGTATTCCTCGAAAAGGAACGGCCCCTCAGAAACCAAACTTTACGCGTTTCATCGGATTGACCGCTCGGGGCGCGAAAGTCAGAGTAGTCTCAGGGAAGGAAGTGACTTTTAGGATATTGACAGCGATGTCAAAAGACTATTAGAATCGAAAGAGT